>JANRMT010062797.1:10753123-10767326 GCA_026402145.1 Polypterus bichir lapradei | reverse complement strand
TGGTGACTGTACCAGTGTCAGTTACTTGAAGATCTAATGAAAGATGCCATTTGCTTGAAGGACTATGCTTCTACAATGATGTGTGTATCATCAAATCTCTACAATTGTGCGACTGTTAGTGACTTAGTTAACGTAAATGTAGAAAATCCAGGAGGGCTAGGCAGCCATTTGGCATAGGTCAACAAAACTTGAAACACTATTGAACTACTTAAGACTGTGGGCCTACATACTGCAGGTTTGTTTTCATTAGGATATTGCTTTCTGCATTTTATTTTGTTATCACTTGTATGTCCATCCATCCATTATCCAACCCGCTTTATCCTAACTACAGGGTTTAGGGGGGTCTGCTGGAGCCAATCCCAGCCAACACAGTGCGCAAGGCAGGAAACAAACCCCGGGCGGGGTGCCAGCCCACCGCAGGGCACACCCACCCACACACCAAGCACACACTAGGGACAATTTAGGATTGTCAATACACCTAACCTGCATGTCTTTGGAGTGTGGGAGGAAACCCATGGGGTGAACATGCAAACTCCACGCAGGGAGGACCCGGGAAGCGAACCCACTGTGCCGTGCCGCCCGTGCCACCCATCACTTGTATGTTACATAGATAATTGTTTTAGCATACTTTAAGCTACTCTGTGTACGTTATTGATTTTTTTCTTCCTATAATCATTATTTTAGCGCAAATCTTACTAGTCTCTGTTTTTACCTTTATAAATTCTACAAAAATTGGTATTGTAATTTTTTGTAAAGGACTTTCAACTGTAATTGTTTATGAAATCAGCTAAATAAATATATTTATTCTTAATATTCTACTTTGTTGCATAAGATATATTTTAGTACCTTGCAGTTTTGAATTTAATGTCTTTGAATGCTTGCTTCATTCTTCAGCTTTTTTTGTTTTATATGGAATCAGTATTGATTGAGGAACTTATTTTTCAAGCCAGCTTAATTCATAAAATCTTGCATGAACCAAACCTTATACAAGTAGAATGTAAACTCTGGATGGGTGCCAGTAAATAAAAGAGTGAACTTTTGCACACACACTTAGTCATATCTTCTTAAATCAAATTAATAGAATTCAATTAACACAATTCTAGGGTTACACAGAGTTGGGATATTACAGGGCAGCACTGAACATAATAAGGTAGAAACAAATGCTGGCAGAGTGCAGTTTCACCATATGAAATCCTCATTCATGTCAAAATTCTATCAAGTGTCAATTATCAATCTAACCTTGACTTCCCTAGAATGTATAAGAAATGAGAGTACCAGGGTAAAATCCATATGAACACAAAGAGGAGATACAAGCTAGGCTAGAATTTAAATTTAAGTTCATGGATGCTGCAAGATAGAAGCATTAGCCACAATGCCACTGCTATAAGCAGTTCTATATAGTTTAATGGAGAAAAGTATTTTTTCTTTAATTTGCCCTTTTTTGTTTATGTCCAGCCTATAATTTTACTTAGGAATTGTTTATTTTCTTAGTCGAACTTGAATTTCCAGTCAGGGTTTGCACAAATTTTATAGCAATGTGGCATGAATATGAATGTTAGTTTTCTTCAACTTGCTTTTAATATTTCTAGCCATTTTGAAGTGTTCTGGTTATTTAACCATTGCTTCTTCATGGACACATACAGTGCCTACAGAAAGTGTTCAGACCTGTTCAGTTTTAATACACATTGTTGTGTCGCAGCCTTGTGCTAAAATTATTTAAGGTAATTTTCCCTCATCAAGCAACCCTCGATATCCTGTGAAAACATTTTTTAGCAATTTTTGCAAATTTCTTAAAAAAAAAACCTGAACTATGACATTGACACAAGTTTTCGACCCTTTACTTACTGTAGTACTCAGTTGAAGCTCCTTTGGCAGTGATCAAGGCCTGGAGTCTTCTTGGATCTGATGCAACTTTACACACATGGAGTTGGTAATTTTCTGACTTTCTTCTCTGCACATTCTCTCAAGCTATGTCAGTTTGGAAGCAGACCATCAGTGAGCAGCTACAGTATTTTAAGGTCTCTCCAGAGGTGTTTGATTTGGTTTACATCTAGGCTCTGGCTGGGTCAGGCCACTCACGGACATTCCCAGAGGTGTCCCTAAGCCACTCCTGTGTTGTCTTTGCTTTGCTTTGTAAGTAGTGTCATTGTCCTATTGGAAGGTGAACCTTTGTTCAAGTCTAAGGTGTAGAATCCTCTGGAGCAGGTTTTCATTAAGGATATATCAGTACTTCACACTGTTCAGCTTTCTCTTAACCCTGACTAGTCTCCCAGTTCCTGGTGCTAAAGAACAACTCAGAACCATGATACTGCCCATACCATGCTTTTTTGGAATGCTATTACATAGGTAACACTTAGAATTGAAGCCAAATGGTTCAATGCATTTTGATCAGTCCAGAGAAAATTGTTTACCAGTCTGAGAGTACTTTATGTCCATTTTTGCAAACCTGATGCAAGCTTTCATGTGTTTCTATGGCAACATCTACAATTCTGTGATGGCCAGTGCAACTTTCTATGCTGTGGTGTGCTGGGCTAGTAGCATAACTTCAAGAGAGGCCCACTGATTCAACAAGTTAATTAAAAGGGTAGGATCAGTTATGGGATGCACTGAGAACCACCCTGGAGGTAGTAGAAGAGGAGAGAATTAAAATAAAACTGAGTGCCATTATGAATGCAAATTCTCTCTGTGACACACAAACACTGAGGACTTTCAGCCAATGAATCATTCAGCAGAGATGTGTCAATAATCGGTAAAGGGGCTCCTTTAATAATAATAATAATAATACATTTTATTTATATAATGCCTTTCCCATGCTCAAGGCACTTACAGAATATAAGAAAGAATGGCAGGGTATACAGTATATAGCATAGTACAAACCAAACCAAATAAATAAATAAAGAAGATTAAGACAGTAAATTCAGAGAAAGCCTAACAGACAACATAACTGATGGTCTCGCACACACACACAGGTTACATGAGCATCTTGACATAGAGGTAAACTGAGAGAAGGGGAATGAAGTCAAGTAGAGCTAAAAGCCTTCCTGAACAGATAAGTTTTGAGTTGTTTTTTTAAAAGAATTCATGGAGTCAGCTGACCTGATTAATTTCGGTAGGTCATTCCAGAGTCTGGGCGCTATACAGCTGAAGGCCCTGTCACCCATGGAGTGTAGATTAGTGTGGGGTACAACAAGACTGCCAGAATCAGAGGACCTTAGTGGGCGGGCAGGCACATAGTGATAGAGAAGGTCACTGATGTAATTTGGCGCTAGGTTATTTAAGGCTTTGTAGGTTATTAGTAGGATTCTATATTCGATTCTGTAAGACACAGGGAGCCAGGGAAGACAGAGCAGGATGGGTGTGATGTGCTCGCTGCTGCTTGTCCGAGTAAGGACTCTTGCAAGTGTAAAATGAAGGTGAATTTTGCGAACAGTGTTGTTAACAGGGAGGAGCAGCAGCAACTTGCGTGCACCAGCGTCCCCTCACCTGTTAGTTATAATCCTTTATACCAACAGCAATACGCCCGTATAGCCCCTCAATGTGAATGGGACTGCCAAGTCAGAAGTTTTCCTTCTTTTTAAATTTCTTTCTTTTTAGTCATTCTGGTGTGTTAAGACCATAGTATGTTTATACATATTTATTTATCTATTTATTTATGTCTTTATCTTATTTAAAGAGTTTCTGTGAAAAACAATTTCCCATGGGAACAAATAAAGTTCTAATCTAATATAATCTAATCTAATTCTGCAATAATCCCACATTAGTGATGGTTGTCCTTCTGAAAGATACTCCCATTTCCATACAGCTTCTGTGGAGCTAAGTCAGAGTGAATATCGAGTTCTTGGTCACCTCACTTACCTTTTCTCCCAGTTGCTCAGTTTGTCTGGGCAGCCAGCTCTAAAAATAGTTGTGGTTGCATAGCATCCACAATATTTAAGATACATTCAAATATATGTAAAAATATACTCATCTTATTGTGAGCATTTGAATCACAATTTTTGATAGCCGTTCTAGAGATTTGTTTGTTCTATATTAAAAGTTTAAATTTAAAACAATTTTTTTTACAGGAAGTTATAATTAAAGCAATACCTTTGTGACACCACTCAAGCCCCATTTAACCACCCCAGTTTGGAAAGATCTGAACTAAGTGCTTCCGTGAAGAATAGAGTATGCTGAAATGTAGCTACAATGTTTCCATAGGACTTGTTTCCGAGGTCTTCTGGTTGCAATGAGTAATACAATAAATTAAATGTCTTTTCCCCCATCACACATAAAGATGTGGGCATAAGTCTCTCTGCCTTAGTGTGAATGAAAGAAGTATACAAAACTCTTATTGTGTTTTCATTATAGCAAAGAAGGCTACCAATAATACCGGCCATTTCCACTTTCTTACCCAAATGTTTATTTTTTCCCTAGCTAATTTTGTTTCATGTTTATAATAGTTAGGATATTTAATATGTTTTTAACACTTGGCTAATGTACTGACCATTTTTTTTGAGTCTCAGTCTTTTATCCTTTCACTGATGTTCTGCCAGATATGATGTAGAAGTATTTTAAATACTTCAGGAGACAGGAGCAGGAGATAAGACAGAAAAGGATTTTAATAAAGCCTGGGTCAAAAGCCAAATGATCTAAAGCTAATCACATGACACCATCAAAACATTAGCCAAATTTGCAGTTGGATCACCTAGCTAAAGTTCAAATATCTGAAAAAGCTTCACAAAATGGCTGTGCTTGCAGTCAGAAATGGTAAACAAAATGGCAACATACACTATAATGACCACAGATGAAAAAAGGACCAGACCAAAAAGTGAACACAAATAAAAAAATTGAAAAGGAAATAAGAGTCAAAAGGAAAATCAAAGAAAACTCTTAAGGACTATTCAGAGACCAAATGGTCAAAACAATCCTACATACACCAAACTTATTGATCAAAAACTAAATGGTCTATAAGCAGAAGCAAAAGTTCTGAATGTGACTAAATAGTCCACTTCCTAACTACAATAAGATGTTGTAAGGATTTTTGTTGAAGATTATAGTTATCCAAAAACTTGGGTTCTATTATATTCATACCACTGGATTAGAGATCAAGCTCAGGCGATGTCAGATGTTATTCAGATGTTCCATGTCATCAAAGAGAAACAGCAACGTCAAAAGTCATCAGCAATACAGATCTTTAGAGCAGAAGATATGTGCACTCACCTTTCACTGTTACCTTCATTTTATCACTTTTTTTCTTCTCAGTGCTACTCTTTTTTATTGTCACCTCACACCAGTAATTCCCAGTATGGCTCTGCTGAGCTGAATTTATGTTACACTGATTCTGTAAAATTCTTTCACTCAGAGGTGTCTCTTCTCTGTACCACTTGTATGTCAGTTCTGTCTCCTTTGACTTGTTTGTCTCATACAGACAAGTCAGGGTTACCGAGTCCCCCTCCCACACCCCCTCATGAGGGCGGACTATCAGTGTGGGCTTGGGGAGCAGCTCTGTGAAGATATAGAAAGCAGAAAGAGATGAAAAATTAAATCTATAAGTAAACCAGAAAAGTATGTTTAAACACACAAAGTAAATCAACTGCTTTTTATGCCTGATATTTACAGTTCACTGTACTATATGTCTAAAAAATGAAATTCAAATATTTCAGTAGTAATTGTAAAAGTTATCACAAAACCTTAATTTTTTAATAAAAGTGCCTGTCTCCAGTACTCTCAGTAACCTGCACATCTAAGGTTGTTGTCAGACTACAGGCATGTGCTGAGTGAAAACAAACTTTTTGTTTTGCATTGAGTAGAACTGCTTAATTGCAGGGCTTGGCTTTTGTTAAAGTTCCTAGCTGCTATGAGTTCTGTGAGGTATTTACACATTCATGGCATGTTTATGAGGATTTTTTTGATATTCCGAAAACGTGAGATCAGGTTTATTAGTATTAATGGGCCATCACAAGGGCCACTCATACAAACATTCACATTGACTCCTACCTGGCAATTTAGAGTTTCTACATAACCTAACAAGTAGAAAGCTTTATTTTATATAATACCTTTTCTAAGTAAAAACAACTCCAAGTCACTATACAAATACAGATTAATAGTACTACTGCTTATATGTATTTTTAAATTTAAGCAAGTGACCTGCCCACAGTTACATGGAAGATCTGGTTATGAATGAAACTGAACACTGCAGTTTGGAGTGCATTTCTTTTGCCACTGGTGCCACACTAGAAGTGTCCAAGTTGTGGAGGGAGTAGAAAATCAAGACAGAATCCCATGCAGACATTTGGAAAATGAGCCAAACATGAGACAGGCAGTGACTAGGATGGGATTTAAACGTTAGTCCTTGGAGCAATAAGAGAGCAGTGCTAAGCAGTGAATTGTCAGGCCCACAAACAGCTCCAGCAAACTTCACTGACCATTTCACTTTGCTGAAGTTAACAAAAGTGACAAGAATCCAAGAGATTTTGTTACTATTGTCCACAGTTCAGTTTATGATCATGAAATAATAAATAAGCTTTGCTTTATTTTTTAGGAGAGAAATGTAATCAAGGCAAAAAGGAAAATCTTTATTGGGCCCCTTGAATTTTCAGAATTCCGAGTCACATTAAGGTTGAAACCCAGCCATTATGGCTACCCAATGGGAAACTTCAGTTTCATTTTGAGTCCCAATGGCCAGTGAAGTAATAAAGAATATTCACTAGTAAAATTTGGTATTAAAAGTTTAGCCTGGTTAATTATTTAAATCATTAATATTTTATTATCCTATTATTAAACTCTGCTCTGAAAACAGTACCACTGTGTTTATAAATGTTAATGCAAGATAAACATGCTAAAGTTTATTCTTGAACTATCCATAGCTACTATAACTAGGAAGTTCAATTCACTTATTAAATCAAAAATACAGACTGAAAATGAATAGAAAAATGGCAGTAATGCATTTTATGCAATATCATTCGCAAAAACTCCAAGTGGCTTGGCTGGACCTCAGCACAGGCACTAACCACCTGCCTTTTTTTAGACAACTTTTTTAAATAGTCTGTTGTTAAAAAGAGAGGAGAACAGCTGCTAACATGTAATTAAACCGACCAGGAGATGTGTGTATCTTTGACAAAGACTTCAAAAACAAAACAGGTTTCTGAAAAGACTAATTTACTATGAAAACCAGAGGCCTAAACTGCTGTTGTAGTCGGACACAAATTTTAAGGAGTCTTTTACTCGAGCATTACTATTCAATCAGATCCAAAATGCTAATATAGAGAATCGAGTTAAGATAAGAAAGCTATGAATTTGAAAACAGAATTCCAAAAACTAAATTATTAAACAGCACATACACAGGTCAAATCAGCAATCTCAGACAAATGGATATTAGCACTGCACTGGAATTTATAAGCAAGTTTTAGTGTGTCAGGCTTAGGTCACACAGTTGCACAGATTCAGTCAGGGTTTTCAAGAAACATAAACTTTATTTGTATACAACATAATAAAGCAGAGAATGTCTGGGGGAGAAGAGAGACAAGGCAAAAAGACAAAAGGACAGCTGCTGTACAGGCTTTTGAATGTTCAAAGCGCTGTGCAATAAGCAGATCATGCGGCATAGCAGCAGCAACAGCAACAGCAACAGCAAGTTAGCAGCTAATCGAGCAAAGAGGAGGTAAAAAACTGTATTTGTTTCCCATTGTATCACCGCTTAAGAAGGGGTTTTGGAGGAGCGACCGGGTCTTCTAGGAGTGCATTCAGCCGCACCTCTTCACAAGTGATGGAAATTATGGTAACTCCTGAGAAGCAGTCCTTAGCTATCCATTATACTCCCACAGAGACTCTAACACAGTATAACACTCAGTAATAAATCAGAAAAAAATGTAAATCTTCTTCAGACAAAATAATTAAATGCACACATTTAAAAAAAGCATGAAAATTAAGATTTCAAAATTTCAAACTTTCGTGAGCTATAAAACATGATCTAAAGCAAAAAAAAAATTCTGATGGGCCTTAAGAAGTTTTGCAATTCTTACCACTTTTCATAAAAACTTGAACAAGAACATGCATCTGGAGACAACTTGTTAAAAGTCTGTAGTGAATAACTGTAGCATCTGCCCAGGGCCGGATTTAGACTTGATAAGGCCCTAAGCTATTTGAGACATGGGGCCCTTTATAAGTCCAGATATGCTGTAGTATATTTAAGTATATATGACAATTGCTCACTCGAACAAGAAGGCGGGGGCCCTAAGCTATAGCTTGTGTAGCTTATACGTAAATCCTGCACTGCATCTGCCACTGAAAAGGCTCTGCCCACAGGACATTTTCCTAAAACGCTTGCCCTTAATCCCTCCAGTCTGTGCACTTTAAACCACGGGAGTTTCAGGGAGAGAACAAAAGAAACTGAACAAAAGACAGCGAAGAAAATTAAAAGCTAAAACTGCTGTTATCAGTTCAGTATGTGTGAGTTCAGTTTCTTTGGACCTTTAAATGAAGTGCTTTATTGTTCAGATCTTCATCATTGCATTAAATCAGTGAGACTAAGCTTAATTTTTTAATACTGCTGGTAACAATTTTAGTACTATGAGTGGGAGCAACCAGCCAAACATTAGGTGTGTGAGTTAAAAATGTGAGTCTTTAGTTTTGTTTTTTTTTTTTTTTTGTTTAGCTGCTGGATAAATCATAATTGATCATTTTTGTTTTTAAGCCACACCTCACTATTGTAAGGACTTCTTTGACAAAACTGCAGTTAGTGAGGCTTCAGAGAGCAGAACAAGTTCCATTCATATTGGAAGATATTAAGACTAGTATGAAGTAAAAGTGCATGTAGTTGGAGGAAGCACTAAGACCATTACAAGAAAAATTTAAAAAAAAGTTAATTTTGAACCCATTACGATGACAAAAGTAAAATCAGTCATATGACAGGCCATTCAGCCCAACAAAGCTTGTTAGTCCTATCCACTTAATTCTCCTAAAATAACATCATCGTATTTTGAAAGTCCCTAAAGTCCTCCTGGCTGGTAACTTATTCCATGTATCTATGGTTCACTATGTGAGGAAAAACATCCTAATGTTTGTGCAAAATTTACCCTTAACACTTAAGGAACGCCGTCTGGCAGTTGATAGTGTTAAATCCACTATGACCTTTTCATAAGGTAAACTTTCGATTTTCAGACCTCCCAGTGTGTATTCAAATATAACATTTTTCCATCCTATGCTTAGTACTTTGCACCCTGTGTTGGCTGGGATTGGCTCCAGCAGACCCCCGTGACCCTATGTTAGGATATAGCGGGTTGGATAATGGATGGATGGATGGATGTTTAGTACTTTACATTTACTTACATTTAATTTCATCTGCCACAAATCTGTCTACTTATTCTTCTTAGAAGATAAAAATGTGTGTTATGATTAACATATTCATCCATTTCTTTTCTAAGCATGACCTTTCTATTACAGGGTTGTGTTTGGTCCTTAACATTTGCAAAGCACAAACCAAATTTTCACACTTAATCATACAGCTTTAGGTTACCACCATCAAGTAAAGTAGCTTTCCCATTTTTTGGGATTTGGGAAGAACTGGGAGTCCCCTGAGATAAGCCATCCAAGAACATGGAGTATGCTCATACCTCAAAGACTGTACTGGTATTTGACCGCCGGATTCTGAAACTGTCAAGCTGTGATGTTCACTACTTCACTATTTAAATTTTATCGCACGTTCATGGAGAGATTGGGACCCAACATGTGCTGTTGTCAGAAGTTACAGATATTCTTTTCTATTCTCATTTTAGGTTCAACTGTACTAACATAATTCAGTTAATTTCTCTTAAAAAAGCAAGAAACAAAGTACAGTATTTTAATTATATCAGGTAGATTGATGATGTAACTACTTTATCTTTAGACCAATACATACAGTATTTAGCATCAAATCAGTTGTCTTTAACTAAAAGTCTTACAATGTCAGTTTGTGAAAAAGATGTACAATCATAAATCCATGGCAGAAGTAAAAATAAATAAATAAATAAAATATCCAGATTCACTAATGTTACAGTTGTTAATCAAAGATTACACTCTCTCCGGGTTATATTCTTACTAAATGGATGCACTAGAACACAGTGATCATGGCAAACACTGAAATGAGAGTTCAATAAAGGAAAAACATTTTTAGCTAAGGAAAAGAGCAATATAGTGATAGGGTAGTGCAGGGGCCAAAGCTCAGGATTCCTAATTAATAATAAATAAAATAATAATACATTTTATTTATATAGCGCCTTTCCCATGCTCAAGGCACTTACAGAATATAAGAAAGAACGGCAGGGTAAACAGCGTATAGCATTGTACAAACAAAGCGAATTTTGCGAAAAGTGTTGTTAACAGGGAGGAGCGGCAGCAACTTGCGTGCGCCAGCGTGTGTCCCAATCTTTAAAGAAGCCATGCAAAAACCCACTATGAAGGAAACTCAGTTGACTATAAAGACAGGTGATGACAGGTGTAGCCCAGCCACACTGACACACAGGATCGAGTAGCTGGTTGTTGAGTATCAGTCAGTAGACTGAACACAATAGACAAGAAAGGAGGATTGTAGCCACCAAGGATAGGAGAGTGTCGGCTTCACTGACAAACATGATGTAGTGACTGATGGCTTGCTGCGTTTAACAGCACCTAAACAGATAACATGAAAGATGTTGTGACAAAAACAAAAAAAAAATAAACAGGAAAGCTCTTTAGCTGACTGAATGGACCATACGGCTGCAAGAAGAGACACAGGAGTGCTGCTTGGAAAGATCTGAACACTCTGCAGGAAATAAAACAGAAGTCGGACCACAACCAGTGAGAAAGTGAAAAAAGGCAGCCTTGAAAAAATGGCAACAAGAACCATAAAGCATGCCCTGAACAAAGTATTTCCTCCAGGCCCTACTAAATCTATATCAGCAGGCCCCTCACATTGAAGACGAAGTCTATTTTTGTTTCTTTTGTATGTGCTTTTTAAACAAAATAACAGGAGGACAGATAGGTATTGATGGTATCTGCGGCATTACCTCTGAGTGACGTACAAGAATAGCAATGACAATGTGAGACAGCAATGAATAACCACAAAGTGTGCTAAGGACATCTTCAATTGCCTAGTCTAAAATAAGAACGAGCAAACTGAAGCAAAAATTAACTTACAAGAGTGATGGAACAAGACCAGTGTATGATTGGTGCTCTAAATACTGATGAAGTCACAGAACATGTGAAGTTAAAACAAAGATTTTGGTTTAGAAACAGAATAGATGTAGAACATCTCAGCAGAGAGGACTGTGAGACTTAGACTGTCCAAGTGCCAAGATGTAATGAAAAATTCCCTCACCTGTCTCCTGTGCTGAGAACATCCTGACAGTCAGACCTGAAAACAAAGAAAGATGTGAGATGATGATGATGTTCAGAAAAAAAAAATCTATGATGATAGGAATGAAGATCAGATCTGACATATAAAGGAGTCTCATAGCGGGTAAAGATCTAAAAATATAACAAGAGAGTGACTTCAGTATAAAAAAAAATAAGAAGGTAAAAATTATGTACAACTTAGACATGACAAACTGATTTGATATACCTAAGGACTAATGTCTGCAAAAGTGAATAACTTATATTTTTTTAGAACAGACTACCTGTTCAGTGCATGTCTATAAATGTTTTCAATTACTTTTATATGTTACATTCACAATAAAAAGTATTGGCCCTATTTCATGACTGATATATAAAAAAAGTTGAAACTTGAATAATAGAATCAATTTTATGACTTGCGCCACTGAATATACAAGCCACCCTCTTTATTTCCACGACTGTCTGAGGTGTATTTTAAGGAGTTACTCTAGCATTGCTTCTTTGAAGAGGCGACAGAGACACACAGTGTTGTTTCAGTCTGCACTGAGAGCCTGTTGCTCCACTATGAGATCGAGAAAACAAATTTAATATTCATTCTTCTGCAGTGACTATGACTTATTCTTTTGGGTTACATTAACAGGTAACACAAACTGCTATTCACGAGAACTATTTATAGACTACAGCTCAGCAAGAAAGATGGTCGTGGAATCACCAGCTCCTCGTGTTTGGTCTTATTGCACACTGCTTCTCAGTACAGGCACCACACTGGTACCCTTACTGTACTCCTTGTTCCCCTTTAACAATGTAACTAGACACAGCTCTAACTCTGTTAATAAATTCACTTATAACAACACCATGTATTGCTAATCATCAAACAATTATAGTGGATTTTGTTAAAGCCTCTTGCAAAATATGCATTTGTCTAGGGTTAAAGTGTTTGGACTCTGTCACAAAATAACATCATTGACTTGGTAAATTTTACAAGAAAACGTAATGTTTCTTGCTTGTTTCTTGATTTGTTCTTGACTAAATTATGTTAGCATTGTTCTTTTATATCATTAACACTTCCATTGATATGCCATATTATTTTAGGATAGCACCCCCAGTAACTGCTTTAGAAGAAAAAACCCTGCCTCTCACATACCAATTTAGACTAACAGCCCACAAATCACATATGATCAATTACATTTCATTTTATGTTTGTAATTGAAAATTCATTGTTATCACCATATCCAATTTAGCAATGTCTACATAAGACCTGTATCTGACATTGGTGAAGCAAGTTTTGATTTAAACATTTAATATTAAGACCCATACTTACAAATAAAGAGGAAAATTTTAGAGATCTGCATCCTGCAGTTATCATCATGCAGAAGTGAACACTAAAGCTGCATTTCATTTGTAGTGTTTAAGTTCTCAGGAAATTACCATTAGTGACTGCTGCTGGGGAGAAAACCACATTAAACACCTACTAATTTCTTAATGACTCATCCTCAACTTATTGTTTTTGTTTGAATTATTGTTTAAATGTATTGTGCTACAACTAGGTATTATCATGATGGTTCAATGGTTAGATCTGATGTGGCTGGGGCTGAGGCTAAACAATTCAACTATTCAATTCAACTAGTCAAGTCATTGAGTACTGAAGACTTGTGTTTCTTCCCACATCCCAAATGCATTCATGTGTGTTAAGTTAAACACGTAATGTACAACTAAGCCAAGCATAGCAAGTCTATATAAGTATGCCCCATAATGGACAAGAATTGGGTCCAGGGCTGGTTCATCCCATGTCACTCATTCCTCTTTGTCTTAACTACTAACAACCATCCCATTGCATAGGCAGTGTAAGCAGGTACTTAGGTATCTCTGCATTTACCAGGCTCCTTGCATATACACACTATATAGCTCCTTTGTGTGGTTCTTTGATGGATAAAAGTCAACTATTGATCTACAAAGATGGCATCAAGTATATTGAATAACATAGTGGTAGATGCAAAATCAGGTGCACATGCAGCTTTGGGAGAGCTCCTAGGTTGAATGCTACATTAGAGCTGACTCTGTGGTCAATTGCTTAAATATCTTTGGGGTTTACACCGGTATGTAATCTTATCTTTTAGACTAAACTTACAAAAAGAAATGATGTTTTATCTTGTGAAATGTATCAGTTTGTTGAGTCACTATGACTAGTGGCTCCACATCCTCACAGTGGTTTATCTAGAAGTAGCATATACCAGGCAAGCTGCCCCACGTCAACTTTATTCACAAGCAATGTTTACTTGTTTGGGCATCACAATTGTTTTTATTATCATCTATTTAAGAAGACACCATTTCTTTGTAGTTATTAAATATTTTATTTTGAAAACTCTCTACACACCACAATGATCACAGTCTGATGGAACACATTGAACTTTCTAATGGGTTCCTGAGATGCAGAAGATTAATGCAAAACATAACAAAGACATTAACAACCTTTAGTAAGATAGATAGATACAGTGGGTACGGAAAGTATTCAGACCCCCTTCAATTTTTCACTCTTTGTTATATTGCAGCCATTTGCTAAAATCATTTACATTAATTTTTTCCCTCATTAATGTACACACAGCACCCCATATTGACAGACAAAAAAAAGAATTTTTGAAATTGTTGCAGATTTCTTAAAAAAGAAAAACTGAAATATCACATGGTCCTAAGTATTCAGACCCTTTGCTCAGTATTTAGTAGAAGCACCCTTTTGAGCTAATACAGCCATGAGTCTTCTTGGGAAAGATACAACAAGTTTTTCACACCTGGATTTGGGGATCCTCTGCCATTCCTCCTTGCAGATCCTCTAAAGTTCTGTCAGGTTGGATGGTAAACGTTGGTGGACAGCCATTTTTAG
>JANRMT010062797.1:10711420-10738862 GCA_026402145.1 Polypterus bichir lapradei | reverse complement strand
TATATATATATATATATATATATATATATATATATACGAGGTGTGGCAGAAAAGTAATGAGACTGATTTTTTATTTACCAAAGTTTTTATGTTTTTCAAACATCAATATTATCCCCTTCAAAGTAGTTCCCTTGGGCAGCTACACACCGATGGAGACGTTGTTCCCACTGTTGGTAGCAGCGCTGGAAGTCTTCAACCGGTATGGTCTTCAGCATGTCCGTTACACTCTTTTGGATGTTTTCTAAAGTGGCCGAAATGACGTCCTTTGAGGACATTTTTCAGTTTAGGAAAAAGTCACACGGACTGAGTTCAGGTGAATAAGGGTGCTGGGGAACCACAGGAATGCGTTTTTTCGATTGTCCTTCTGCTCAATTGTGAGGTTTTTCAGCACATGTGCTCTATCAAGGACAACAGCGCAGTGTTGCCAGATCGCTTGCAGTGTTGCCAGTCTCATTACTTTTCTGCCACACCTCGTATATATATATATATATATATATATATATATATATATAGACACTAGAGGGCGCTGTCACTCCTCAAACCCGATAGACAAACGCCCAAGACACCAGGTAAAAGCACCAAAACGATCTTTTATTCCTTCTCTTCTAATAGTTATGCCTCAAAGCACCTTCGCCACCATACAAAAACACTAATAAACACACAATAAATCTCCTCCTCTACATCCCAGCAAGCTCCGTCCCCCTCCCTCCCAACTCCGGCTCGCATGCTGGGTCTCCAACAGTCCTTTATATAGTCCTTGACCCAGAAGTGCTTCTCCTCTTCTGTTCACATGACTTGTCAGCACTTCCGGGTCAGATGGAGGATCGCATTTTTCTTCAGCCCAGAAACCAAAATCCCCTTGTCTTTTGACAGCTCCTCCTGGTGGCACCCACGGCACCCAGCAGGGCTGTGTATCTGAACTCCATGTCCCATAGTGCCCTGCGGGAATCCGGGTACCACTGCACTCCAGGGAAGCTGCCATCTAGCGTCTTGGGGGAAACAGTGTCGGCAAGTTGCTGCCTTCCCTCATCCTTCTATTCCATGGGTTCAGCAGCCAGCCGTCCATCACTATATATATATTATATAAGTTGCATTAAATAAAGGGAACTGTTAAACAAATAATAATGATTAAGTAACACTTCTGATGTTTTGTACATTCAGTTGATGTGCCAAGCCAAATTATCATTTAGAGATGTCTTTAAATGTTGCCATAGAAGTGAGCAATTCAATTCAACAATCAAAGCTCCCAGTGTTTGTTAAATAAGGAAGTGTTCCACTGTGCCGTATAAAACGCTTTGGACTTGCGCTCAGTATGGGAAGGCACTATATAAACTGTCACTCTTGGCAACCCTAAGCCAGTTTCTTCATCTATCATTGCAAAACTGTAAAAATGTCAAAAAGATTTAATTGCAGCTGCGACATTCTTTGTGATTGTATATATAGTATTTTGGAAATCTGACAAAGATAAAAGATTTTTTTTGTTTTTAATTAATCTTATTTCAAGAAAATAACATTGAATACAATCAAGCTGAACTTATACAACAAATTACTTCAAAGTTGAACTAGAAAAAAAGACAAAAACTAAAGTTTTTATTAAAGCAATTAATGCTGAAAAATCTTATTTTGCATCATCAAAATTAGATGACATTTTGATACACTTTAGGTTGTCTCCCTCTTGTGGTTGTGCTTCGGAATTGCAAAGAAGCGCATTCTTAGTTGAGCGTCCATTCACAGCGAAATGGGATCAGGTGCTATTGGACTTCTCACGTTTCTCCTGCCCACTTTAGTGCATTGATTCGTGCTAAGCTTTAAGTCAGAGTTTTGGGAGAAACGTTGGGTCGCTCTAGATTTGCTACCTGCACTGGTAATTAAAAAAAAGACTTTTCTATCCAACCAGATTATGTATTATTTTTAATTCATACAATTGACTACGATGCGTTACATACCAATTCGGAGAATTCGAGTAGCTTTATTTTCTCTAAATTGCCCACCTTGTCGCTTGCAAAGCATCTTATGATGTCCATTATGACGAATTTATTTTTTCCATATTACAAAGGATTTCTCGGTCTGCTTTAAAATTGACATGCAGTTTCAGCAGGCTATCGCCCCCTTATGGGCGTTTTGTAGAATACCAGTTTTTTTTAGTTAAATGCCGACCACAACCTCACAGTATGTACTACGAATCGGCGCGGTAAAAAAGCCGCCTTATGTAAGTTAACTTTTTTCCACCAACCCAAAACCTCATTATACCCATACGAGACATTAGATGATACACTTAATCCAAATACAATACATATTACAATACACGTTTAACGCTACAATGCTGCCATGATTTGTGACGTTCTCCGAAGAACAGAAAAAAAACTAAATCATATACAATATATATTTTGGGGGAAAATGTTAAATATTGAAAATTATCTTTAAAATAGTAAAATACATGAAACAGGCATTCAAATACGAATGTTTATATATTTCATTGCTTCTACGTTTACAGTACTGAGTTTTACGACTGAGAAAGATAATGCAAAACGAAAATTTGCTGTTCAGCTCATCCTGAACGGTAATCATATAACTTTCGCGATTCAACAGTAGGAAGGAGAAACAAGTACTGGACTGGAATCTTTCTTCTCTCATGGAGGACCGAGGCAATGCCTCTTACACTCATTCATCTCTGTGTTTTTAATCTGTGAGATTCTTGTTAACTTGTCTCATAACAATCAGTTTTGGCGGAGAAACAAGGAGTGGTTAAAGGACAGTTTCTATTATTCCCGCGCTTTAAACACATAGCTCATTTCTTTAATCGCCATGTCCCCTTTCAATTGGCGCCTTTTAATGTCACTCATGAGTCTTGGCACCACCCCTTCTCAGCCCCTGCACGGAGCTTAGGCGTGTGGTTTCCTCCTAGGTCCGCTGTCACTGTATAGTAGTACTGCAGGATGTGCACGTTTTTTTTTTTTTCTTTCTGTGTTTACTCTTAGAGGTAATGCTAGGTGATGTGTTGTAACCGGGAAGAAAAGTAAATAACATTTTACTAACAAAGAAGTTAATATATGGATTAATAAGTGTGGGGTTTTTACGCCAAGTTGTGCTTTTTTGTTTTTGGAAAGCATTGTGCGGGGAGTATTTTTGATTTGGCATTGAGGGGTTTGTTTTATAATTTCAAGTGGGACGCGCGGAAACTCCCGGTCATCCACGCCATCATTCATTGGGCTGGTCCACATCGCCAATTAGCGTGTGTTGTCATTGGGCTGTGAATGTTTCCAGGAATCGGCCACCTTGTTTAATACCTTTAGGTATCCAAGACGTTCGTTTAAAATGCATATTAAAAATGTGTATTGAAAAGAGAACACGACACGTTATTTCTTTTAAATGGGCAGGATTATATAGGTAGTACTGACTTAATTAAGTACACGAGATGATAGTAATGTACCACAGTGTCAAAACTGCTAATAAAAAAGTCCGTTTTTAATTTACAAACCTTCCACAAATATTAAAATTGAATAAAATGATATAACTAGCACACACAGTAAGATATATGAAAATCAGAAAACAAACACCAACCGCACGAACAATTCAAACTCGAAAACGTAGCTGCCCGGTATGCAAAATTTGAGGCTTTTAAAGTAATATTTCGTACTGTTTTAAAACATAGTGTATAAATAAACAGTGGTTGTGTATGTAACTTTTAAAGTCAATACTTGACGTGTCATTTTTTTTTGGATTTAGTAATGTTAAAAACTGACGCTGTTGCATGAAAATGGCGCCTCGTTTTCACGAGTTTGGTTTCACTGTACTTGCAATGCGCCTTGAGATGGTGCTTATTATAAAAATGTACATTAAAATTAAGACTCCCCACAGCTGTGAATGCTTTAAATATTCTGTATTAGCGACATTTACTAGATTAAACGATTTTAAGAATATTACGTTATGTTTTTATTGGGGCTTTTCCATAGGCTGGAACAACTCCGTGATGTCAGTTTACTGTCCGCCGTCGTGTAGTACGAGAGGGTCGATTCACCTCCGCTGCCCAGACACGCAAGCACAGTGCCCGGGATAACGTTCCGTATTCAAAGGCATTATATAAAGTGACAGCATTGCCTGTTTAAGCTAAAGTACTGACTCGCCTAGAACTAATCATTTCTTTTAGTACACCACTTAACATTAAAATATTTCACCGTATGCGTTAAAAAAGAAAGCCTTAAAATGCCATTTACTGGTGTGGCACGCTCAGGATCCGGACCTGTGAGAGACACTCTCTTAACAGTGTGCGAACGGGCGGGAATACATGAGGAAGCCGGCTGCAGAGCGACTTTGTTAACATGAAAGGGAACACAGATAACAGTTCAAGAAATAGAGCGGAGTGAGGCGGAGCCGGCGCGGTGTTTAACAGTCCGGTAGACTTTTAGGGCAATTTATCAATAGTAAAGAGGCTTATTCAGTTCCATCGTCGCTCGCATGTTCCGCGATGTTATATTACAAAATTGATACACAATTGAAAACCTGACAGTAACAGTATTTATTATTTCTGTATTTATCAATTAAATCCAATCATTCGTGTCTTAAAATACTTAACCAGTTTAAGATAATCGAGAGAGCGCCTACATATCACACCTTAATATATTACGGCAGCCAAATCTGTAATGACTGGACGCCCTGTAGGGCGGCACGGTGGCGCAGCGGTAGTGCTGTTGCCGCGCAGTTAGGAGATTGCATGTTCTCCCCGTGTTTGCATGGGTTTCCTCCCACAGTCCAAACACATGCAGGTTAAAATTCTAAATTGTGTGTGCCCTGCGGTGGGCTGGGATTGGCTCCAGCAGACCCCGTGACCCTGTAGTTAGGATATAGCGAGTTGGATAATGGATGGATGGATGGATGGATGATCCTGTAGGCTGCCTCCCTCTTGTGGCCATGTGGTGGAAGTGCAAATCTCAGTTTAAATGTTCATCCTGTGAACTACTTTACCCTTTAGTATTCTTAGTATTAAAATAAGAAGCAATTTCACTTGTCAGCATTCCAATTTGGAAACTGGACTGCTCACTATGTGGCAGTGTGTATTATAAAATAAGACTGCTCATTTACTCCCAGTCTTTCTCGTGTGGTCTTGAATAAGCGTTGTTACTGCCTGTGCTCTGGTTGTCCAAAAAAAAAAAAAAAGTTTGTTATAATCAGTGCCGGATTTATAAGGTCATTCTGTCACAAGGAGTTTTTTTCTGTCCCTCTACTGATTAAGTTGTGATACTGCGCAGTAGCAGTTTGCTAGTAAATTCTCACCACTGCCGTGATAAAGTACCTTCAGATGTAAATCTTTTAACTTATACATTCTGAAAGAAGCAGTGTACTCAAAAGCCCTTGCTCTACCTCAGTGACATTAGATGCTATATTATTTACTGTAGAACATCAGTAATGGAATCCTCAACCAAGGCATTTTAGCGTATCAATATGGGAAATAATTAATTGACCTTTAAAGTACCTACAGATGTAAATATTTAAACTTATACATTCTGAAAGAAGCAGTGTACTCAAAAACCCTTGCTCTACCTCAGTGACATTAGATGCTATATATGAGCACATCGTTTTGATCTGAGCTTTTGCCTTCACCTGGTTAGGATTTGATACTGCCCAATAGTTAGTGCCAAGTAAATGTTTCACTGTACTCATTACAGATGATGATAATGACTTAATAAACCTATGAATCTCTTATCAATAGCACCCTCTAGAGACCACAACTGACATATGCAGTGTTGGACTTACCTACCTACCCAGTAAAACTGTTGTGTAAAGGAACAGATGTTTGTTTCTATGCTTCTGTTACCGGTAATCTGATTACCTCGTAGTGCTGTATGACAGCCCTTAAATTAACTGGTTAAGTAGTCTGCACTGAGGTACAGTAGCTGTACATTGCTGTTTGGCACTGAGAATCTGGTGTGCAGGGGTGGAGGTCTACGGTCTGGGTCTTTGTTTGAGGGCCTTTAATGATATGCATGGTTTAAGAAGGTTTGTGTATAGAGTTTTAGGTTCCTTGTTGTCCCATTTGCAGAATACAGAGAAATTCTCACTCATGTGCAAAATAACATACAATGCATCACCACTCTGACTTAGTGATGAACACATATAACAACCTTGTTTCCAAGCGTCTGTCTTCCTTACCAGAAAAATCTCTGATCTAAGAAATAAATGTTCAGATTACACTAAAATAAAATAAAGTAAAAATACCTTTAATAGACATTCTCCATCATTCAGACACACCAACACCCCCTCACACCAAGCCCATTTAGCCATTAATTTACCTTTTATGTCTTTTAGTCATGAACCATCCTCATCACCTGCCAGTGCTCCAATTATAGATAAGATGAAATTACTGTTTCTGTAAAGATCTTTGAGGTGATGCCCGTGTGAAAGACACGATATAAAATCACACGAGTGCTGTTTCAGTGTGTAGCACTGAAAATGTGTTTGACCCTGATTAAATAATTTCACGTGCCCCCTTTCCAAATGCACAAATTAAAATTATATGTAATGCATTACATGTTGGCTGTGTGCTTATAAATCACCTTGTGATGTAAAGACAAATGCTATATAATATACAGTGAAAGTTGTTTGTCTATACAGTCTATAACGATGACCCAGCTGATTAAATCTGAAGTGCTGTTAGCCTTTAGCAAGAAACATCTTCCAAAGAAGTCCACATCTTTTTTTAGTTCAACATTAAAAATAAACACATAACTAACATCAGAGTTACCTTCTAGTGGAAGACCCAGCCTAATTAATTTTCAGATTATTTGGTTTCTTTTGTCTCCCAGATATGACATTGCTCAGCCCATTGTTAATTCTGGCTTATATCTGAGGACTTTGTTCTCTTTATTTCCAAGTTTGCGTCTGAGTCCCTACTACCTGAAATGCTTTAAGTCACCTTGGATCTTCACATCCCTGGAAAGATCTTTACAGTTCCCATTGCGTTTAAAATGCCCAGAACATACTTAAAGATCCAGTCCATCCCAGTCACTCTCTGTTTGAACCGCTGCCCTCGGGGAGATAATTTAGGTCAATAAAAACACGAATAAACAGATTAAAAAACAGATTTTATTCAAAGGTCGTAATTATGCTAAATGCTTCTCATATTTCAAAACCTTAAATTATGCAATAAATGAATACCAGCAGAATATGAAGAATGTCTTTTATGTGTGGCATGTTGTGTATATTCTTCTTAATAATACAATATTAAATCCAAAACACTCTACTTTCATGCACTTAATTAAATGAAAACATACAATTTGTTAATAATAAAACTTCTAAAAATATAAATTGCAATTTTTAATTGTAAACCTGCATCCAAAAGGCAACGGCTCAATTTATAATAATACATTTTATTCATGGGCCCTTTTCAAATCATCCAAGGACACTGGAAAACTCAATATAAAAAAGTAAGTTGAAAGTAAAAATCATCATACAAAAATCAAAAATTCACATTTTTACATTTTTTTCAATTTTACATCAAAAGGTACTGGAGCCAGTACCATCGACAATGGGCACAGGACAGGACCCAACCCTGAATGGTTTGCCAGACCGCTGTAGGGCACACTCATGGAAAAGAAAAGGTCATGTTAGAGTTACTGGTTATCGTAATCTACACGTCTTTGTGATGTGAATGGGAAACTTGACAACCTACACCAACACTGAGCAAGGAAATGAAATGGTGTAAACCAAGCTTATGGTAAAGGGTCACATGGAACTGGAGTTTGTGCAAACATTATTGGGTACAAGGCAGGAGCCAGTCTGGGACAGAATGCTCCCACTTATCTTGGGCCATTATAGAGTGTCCAGGGATCCTTTCCTGGGCTTGACTGAGGTAAGCTTTACCACTCTAGGGCAAGATGGGGTGCTGTCGCTAACAGTATCCTTCTAGAAAGAATCCCAGTGAGAACACTCAGCTGCCACCATGACATCCTATATAAGCCCTGTGACTTCCGGTCAGGAGACTATAAAAAGTAGCCCCCAAATGAAGGACAAAGGTGGTGGGTATTTGTGATCCGGATTTAAGACTTAAAGAAGCTCCTGAGCAAGAGGAAGAGCAGAGAACATTTGTATCGGCTGGGTTATTTATCAATGTGTTTTGTGTTGTATCCTTGTGCACTTTTTTTGGTTTATTTTCTGTTGTCAATATTAAATGGGGATTTCTGGGTCGGTACCCCAATGATTCTAACATTTTTGAACTGGTTCCCTACCACTGGTCACAACAGTTTACTTAACATGCAAATCTCACAAAAGGCTAGCAATCTTAAAGCAGTGGTAATAAACACTGCACTGGTCTAAAAGGGCAAGTGGCTGTGTATCTGTGTGTCTATTCGGGGCTTTGTCTCCATTATTTGACAAATATTATGGAATTTGTAAAAGTAATGGTAATGTCTATAATGCACCGTCTGTTGGAATGAAAAATGCAAAGCATTTCTTTACTTCAAATGCTTGTGAGGCACCGCCTATTGAAATGAAAAATGCAATGCATTTTATTACTACATGCATTAAAAAATACAATAGATTGCCCACTGCAAATGTTAACACTGCATATACTGAGTTTTACATTGGTTACTTAAATTTCAACCCATGGGTAGCACATAACAAATTCATAGAAATCAAAGAAAATATCATTAGTTATATTCAGATCCTAAAAAGGAAAATGGATATTGTGATGGATGGCCGGGGCCCATGCCTGGCTGGGATGCCCCTTCACCACATATACCAGGGTGACAAGAGTGGGAGACCCTGTATCTCCCCCTGGACACTAGATGGCAGCCTCCCTGGGTTGCAGCAGTGCCTCGGACTCCCCCAGGGCTTCATGGGGGTTGGAGTTCAGTGCAGGCCTGTTGGGTTCTGCAGGTGCCACCAGGGGGTGCTGCAGCAGGAGCTGCTGGCCCCTTTTGGGTATTGGTCAGGTGTTGGCAATCAGGCACCTGGAGCACTTCCGGGTGCCCAATAAAGGAAGCCAGCGACCGTCACTCAGCGGCCAGAGTTGGGTGGAAGGAGGACAAAGCTTGCTGAGGAGTAGTGGTGGTGGAAAAGAGAAGAAGAGTACTTGGTGTTACTTGTGGACAGTGTTGTGGCTGGGGAATTACGGGGAAGACATGCCCTCCAGCTGAAGAAAAATAAACAGTTTATTTGTTTTACATGTGCCTCCATGTCAATCTGTGTTGGGTCGGGCGCAATATAGCACCTTTTTTTACAATATCAATTGGAAAAGAAATTAAGCAAAGCACACAATCCCCTCAGATTTGAAATCATTAATGATATTACTGTTGACATAACACAACAGGGAACCTGAAGGGGTGGAGTTCTGTCTTGATGGTCACACAGGTGTCTCTCCACAGAGAAAAGAAAGGCCCACTCGCATCGGAAGCTAACAGCAGCCAACAACACCTCCAGGGAGCTCCATACAAAAGTCAGCAAATAACCCAGTAAGCATAGGCATGATAGCTGAAGACCATGAGGTGGCTGAGGTTTCACAGATGCAACACCAGAAACTATGATGTGTTACTTCTGTCGAAAATAAAAGGGAAAGATAAAAACAGTTAGTAGTTGTGACCGGGAGAAGGAAGTGAGAGGTAGGGATGCTGTACTGGAGTGAAAGCTGTTGTTTAATGATGAAGTCAGAGCCGAGTTGAATTATCAAGCTCTGTATTATTCACAGCAATTAAACACAAGGAGTCTTTGCTTACACAGATACATAGAAAAGAAGTGGAAGCTAAGAGTCATGTGGCTTATCAACCGTTTATTTATGAGTGGCTCAGTCACAGGCTACTGGGAAAGGGTGGTTTGTCTTGGAGTTCTAAGAAATGGCAGGGGGTCTGTATAATTAAACAAATATTAAATTCAATTACCTTGCCTTTTTTGGGGAGAACAGAAGCATAAAGAGCACCTGGATCATCTGCAGGGGGAGCATCTGCAAAAATGCATGTATTCATTAGGAAATGTTGATTAAGGGCAAATGGAAAGCTGTGAAAAATGCTGGCTAAACTAAAATCTCTTACTAAGACAGGACACACTGAAATAGTGTCTGGGGGTGGATGCTTTCCTGTTTGTCACCCACTTCTGCCCCAGTCTTCCTTGTCAGTCTCTCCACCCATTTTCTGTCTTACCTTTAATATTCTTGAATTGGACAGTAGAGTACAGAAACTCTGGGGAGTTTGCTGGCTTTTCTTCCGCTAAAATAAAAAAAAAAATCATAATACTGTGCTCATTCACTAAACTTAAACAAGTTCTTAAAAAGGCTATTGATGACCACCATCCATCCATTGTCCACTGCTTATCCATGTAAGTCGGGCCGCAGGGGCAGCAGCCTAAGCAGGGAAGCCCAGACCTCCTTCTCCCTGGGCACATCCTTCAGCTCTTCTGGGGGGACCCCAAGGCCGGAAGATATAATCCCTCCAGCGTGTCCTGGGTCTGCCACGTGGCCTTCTCCCATTGGGACATGCCTGGAACACCCCCCTAGGGAGGCGTCCAGGGGGCATCTTGACCAAATGCCCAAACCACCTCAACTGACTCCTCTCAATGCAAAGGAGCAGCGACTCTACTCCGAGTCTCTCTCAGATAACTGAACTCCTCACCCTTTCTCTAAGGGAAAGTCCAGCCAACCTGCGGAGAAAACTCATTTCGGCCGCTTATATCTGCGATCTTGCTCTTTCGGTCACTACCCAAAGCTCGTGGCCATAGGTGAGGGTAGGAACGTAGATTGACTGGTAAATCAACAGCCTCACCTTCTGGCTCAGCTCTCTCTTCACCACGACGGACCGTTGCAGAGCCCGCATTACTGCGGATGCCACACCGATCCATCTGTCAACCTCCCGCTCCATTGATGACCACATGAAACATAAAAACAGCACTTTTTAACAAATAATGGCTGTTGGTATTGAGAAGTTAAGGCAACCTGACAAGCTGTCATGATAAAGAAAACACACCTTTCTTCTTTTTCTTCTTCTCCTCTGATTTTTCTATTACAATATTTGAATAGACAAGATCACCTGATTCTGCAGCCAAGTCACCTACAAATAGGAAAAATTGATACCACTTTAGTTTAAGTACTGCAGACATGCATCTGTTACTCCATCCATTATCCAACCTGCTATATCCTAACTACAGGGTCACAGAGGTCTGCTGGAGCCAATCCCAGCCAACACAGAGCACAAGGCAGGAAACAAACCTCAGGCAGGGCTCCAGCCCACCACAGGGCACGCACACACACACCCACACACTAGGGACAATTTAGAATCGCCAATGCAATTAACCTGCATGTCTTTGGATGGTGGGAGGAAACCGGAGCAATCCCACGCAGACATGGGGAGAACATGCAAACTCCTTGCAGGGAGGACCCAGGAAGTGAACCCAGGTCCCCTAACTGTGAGGCAGCAGCGCTACCCACTGCGCCACCGTGCTGCCCGCATCTATTACTCTTTTACTATTATACGACAAGACCTTAACAAACACGTCTTTGAGTCTTCACAGCACATACAAAGCATCAGTAAAGTGTTTATTCATCTCTGTAATGTGACCTGTGTCACACACGTGCGCTTCAGGATTAATTTACGGGTATTAGATTATGACAATATCACCCCAGGCCACCCGAGGGTGCCAAGCAATAACCATATCTCTTCTACTTTCCCCTCTACTGAAAGGAAGATCGATATGCTGCCATCTATGACGTCACTTCCGGGGTCAACCCATCTTTATCCGCCTATTCCTCCCAGAAAACATCTTAAACAGAAACACCGCCATCTTGGGGCAGACTTGACCTATTCAATGAGACCAGTCTGATAACAGCATTAACACACGTTTCTTTTGCACTTTTTGTGCTATTTATTATATACAGGGTTTGCCTTCAGGTGCCTCAGACCCTTTATGAGTGTCTCTGTGCTTTCTTACACATGCTAATAAAACTTCACTTTGGAGTGGTCTGAGGTGGCTTACTTGAGACACATTTCTTTTGATTTTACATATTTACTATAAGACCTGTGAATGCTTCATATTAACAAGTAACTTTACTATCATGTCAAAATGCCACATTGCACAGAGATGAATAACAATCTGATGATGTTTTATGAGTGTTATGAAAACCAAAATAAGCCTTTGTTTAGGTCTAGAGTAAATGAGTAATACAGTACATTCATTTTTGTAAGACCTAAACTAAAGTGTTACTGAAAAATTAAAAGCAGCTAATAGCCACTTGACAGAGCACCTTGGCCACGGGGACACATAAATGCAGAGAACCTCATTTCCTTTTTTTAGATTAAAGAGGCTGCCTAATAAAATTGTCACAATATTTACTGTGGCCACACAAAGGTGTATGCTGAAATGAAGATATTCTAAGACTGCGTTTCTGAACTTTGCGACCTGAGTTTTCATAATAGTTTTAATTGCACTCCCTTAATGTATTTTGAAAGGAGCCCACTAATACCAATTTGTTCTTTTTTAATTAATGATGTATCATAGATGCATATTTTATTATACCTACTGTAACACATGTGCGCATTGGAGGAAGCTAAAGGGCTCGAGTAAGGACAGTTCCGAGGTATACCGGGATGTGGCAGAGTGCACTGACTCTTTTTCTCCCTTTCCGGTAGACCATTCACAAGAGATCCCACCTGGTCCTCTTGACGTCACTTCCAGGACCGAGCCTATGGAAGGAGACCTTGCTGGCTCCGGCCCCTGTGATGTCACGTCCGGGCTCGAACCAATGGCTGAAGACCTTCATGAGCCCAACCCGTATGATCTCACTTCCTGTCTTCCACTTTTAAAGCCTGCACCTTTTCCCTATTCCCTCAGTTCTGTTCTGGACTTGGTTTTGTGCAAATCAGTGCTGTACTTATTTTTACAACTTTGCAGCCAGGAAAATAATTATACGGGTGGCTGCCCCAAACCTTTTCATGACTCTGTATTGAGTTTCTGACACTACTTAATTTTTATCGACATTTATCTAACTCTATATTTATTTTTCTAGTATCAGAATATAGTTTAAGTTGATTTTTTTGGTTTCAATAGATGTATTTTTCATATTTTTGATTCTTGTTTTCTTTTTTTCACACCCCCGTTTTAGTTAGTTCGCATCCCCTTAGGGGGCCTGCCCCACAGTTTGAGAACCACTGATCTAAGATATGCAAAAGATATGTGATAGTGGAATTTTTTTTTTTTTTTGCCCAAAAAGAAAATACATTGGTAATCAGAAATGCTCAGATGCTGTTTTCATTTTCTTTATGTATTCTAATTTATCTTTAAAAAAAGTATATTTGAATTATACAGCCACATTTAAGATGTAAACACCACCACAGGTGGGAAACTCAAAAAAAGCTAAACCAAATAGAAAAGAATCTAAACACATATACAATTATTTCAGAAAGCTTTACTGTCCGCACCTTCACTGCTGTTTGATGCTATCAGAGGGGGCCACTGGTGCAGCACAATGACTATGAAGCAGAAAGTACTGTATATGGCTGCTAACTGGTCAATGCAATTTCTTTCTTCACTTAGATGGAGAGTACTTTCCTTATTTTGAAATCTGCCCAATTTATAGATATGTGCCAGATTGGTAACTCTAGAAAATTGTTAAACATCTATGAAATGATGAAGTTAATTTCTTCAGCCACTTATGGTTGGTTTAGTTGCAAGATCAGCATAGATATTTGCGGATGCCAGAACATTTTACAAATCTTTCCCAGAAATGTTCTCCCTTTCAAACACATATTCCAATCTAATATTTTCTCAGAGAATTAATACTAAGTCTTGGAAACTGCTGGGTTCAACTTTCTTGGGATTTTTGCCAAAGTTTCCTTCACCCATGCCCTTATTGAGCAAGTTAACTGTAAATTCCTTGAGTAACTTGTATGTGACCAATTAATTATATATTTGGATAATGTTATTTAAAGTTGGAAGAAAAGCATTCACAGATAATGTGTGTGTGCGCACAATATTCAAAGCCTGAAGGTAAAAACTAAAAAGTGTAGTGGTTTTGGTCATTGCATGGAAGTGTGTGCTATATTGACTGAGTTGAAGACATCAGGACCAAAACTTTGCTAACTTTTTTATTAACAGCATTGGACCATCACCCAAAAAGCATCCAGTCAGTGGTGATCCTGTGAGTGTGAACAGACGTTACAGAGGCTGACATGACATACACAGATTACCAGACCAGGAACAACCAGTCACCTTACAGTTGAGTATAACAACAGTGCTGACATATTAGAGGCATATAAGAACACACAGTTCATAGATGGTGAAATATATCAGTCAACAACCTAGTTGTGGGACAGAAATACAGTATACTGCACAAATGTAAAAATATCTTGCAAACTGATGACCCCCTTCTTTTTGACACCCACTGCACACCCAACCTACCTGGAAAGGGGTCTCTTTTTGAATTGCCTTTCCCGAGGTTTCTTCCATTTTTTTTCCCCCTAAAAGGGTTTTTTTGGGAGCTTTTCCTTGTCTTCTTAGATAGTCAAGGCTGGGGGGCTGTCAAGAGGTAGGGCCTGTTAAAGCCCATTGTGGCACTTCTTGTGTTTTGTAACACTTCTTGTGTTACAAAAAGAAATTGTATTGTGTGACAATGGCTGGACCATGGTATGTCCAAAATGCCATGAGTTCATCAAGCATTCTGGTTAATAGCAAAATAACCTTGCTGGAGGTTGCAGGTGGTGTGAGTTGCCTTTCTGCAGCACATATTTGGTCCTTTGATATGGCTATAGTAACACAATATAAAGGACTAACAATACCTAATAATTTAGATTTCTGGTGTATTTATGCATGTAAATCAGATCCCCAGTCTTCTTAGTTGGCACCCCCAATCCTTTCTGTCTTACCTGTGACATTCTTCAGTTTAACATCAGAGTACAGGACTTCCTGGGTCCCTGTTGGCTCCTTCCCTATCAGGGTAAACGCATTAGGATTACTACATATGTTTGCAAAACTTGAAACAAAATGTTATTTAAAGCTTAAAAATAATTAGGGACTGCACAATCACTAAGAATTGCACTTCATAACAAATGCAAAAATTAGTGTCTATGTGTGTTATGAAGTTAAATCAGTCTGATAAGATGTTTACTTTGAGGATGGGAAAATGCTATATAAATAAAATATATTATTGTTATTACTTGATGTAGACCCACCTGGCTTCCTCTTCTTTAATTTTCCTATTATAAGTTCTGAATACACTACACCACTGTCGGCTTTGGCAGCAGAATCACCTAGAAAAAAGAAAAATTAATAGCAAATAACAGCCACTCCACAGTGAACATCTGCTATAGGCATGTGTGCATAGTAGGAAAACCAGATTTCAAAGATTTAGATTTTACAGACAGTATCATAAATCGATGTTTTAATACTCAACAGGTTGTTTCAAGGAGATGGTTTACATTAAGGTGGGAGTAGGCTAATTCTATTTAGATTAATACAGGGTTAGAGTTACATTAAACCATCACTTAATTTGAGATTAAGTAGTTTTAGACTAGAGAATACCACCCTAAGGTTATTAAGCTCTAGTCTGCTAATCTTTCGAAGTCTGATTAGGTGCAAAACAGAGAAACCTATCCCATTAGAACAATGGGGAAAACTCAAGAGAACATTTTAGGAAGAAGTTTGTTGACTTTGAAAGGAATTACTGGAAGCAAATTGTGTTTAACTACCCCGTTATTGAGAATACACCAATTAATTTAGAAATAGAAAGCAATTAAAGAAACACATGTTTGTAATGAATTAATCTCAAAGAAAAACCGAACTAACAGGACAGTCCAATAACTACAGGTGAGAATATTTAACTGTAGCCCACTTTATTGTGTAATTTGAAATGTTTGTTTTTTTATGTAACACGATATAGTGGGGCCTAAATGTCCTATCGTAACTGAAATGTAACATAAACAATATACACATAATTACTGAAACAAGTTCTTTATTGTATTGTCTTTCAAAGGTCCCATTGAAAAACAGGAAAAAATGTTTTAAAAGACAAATTCTACAGCTTGCAGCAAGCGTTTTAAAACAGGTGGTGGATCTCCAGCAAGACCAGTGACAGATGAATGCAGCATGGCTTGTCTTAGTAGGTTTCCCTGATGATGACCATTTAGACTGTTCTGATCAGGGATCAGTTTAATCCTCATCTGGTAAGACATTCTTATTTAGACCATTTTAAATCATAACAGAAAAAGGCAATTTCAATTAGTCCAGATTAAGAGTAATTTAGTCTAAAATTAGGCCTAATCTTTGTCTGTGAACCCACCCTGTGTGTCACTTGTCACAATGAATGTGAAATTTAGAAATACAAGGGTGCATACTATGTACCCTGAATGGGACTTCATTAGGTCTTCATAACCATGTTAAGTAATTATTTTATGCAATTAAGACTGCACATCTCAATAAAAACATTCTAAATCTTTCTTTCGTTTATTTTAAAATAAAAATAAGGACACATGCATTTTTGCACTACATATTTTATTTGCAAGTGTCTTTAGTCCTTTATAAATTGTAAAGACGAAAGTGATTACTAGTGATAAGCAAAACAATTTGCATAATGAGAAACTCAGTTTTGCTTCACAAAAAAGTTTACAAAATAAATTGTGTTTTACTACCAATTAAATTAATGTTATTCACACAAGAAGAAAGGCATTTAGTTCTTTTCTAGATGCGTTTTCATGCATTAATCCCACATGTGTCTGCTTGTCAATTAGAATTTAAATAAAAATATCTATTGACAAAAAAAATCACCAGAAATTTGCATATCCTTATCTAGGATAAAGCAGTTGCTAAGCAATGGTGCCAGAGTGAGGTTTTGGAATCAACAAATTACCACATATTTAGTTGTGATGCACCCTTATACATTGTGAGAGCTGGAATGCTGAGACTGGCATCCTGTCCGAAGCATAACTGGGATTCTTACCCAGCAGGGATGCCAATAGCATGGAAGAATGAGTCAGATAAATTATTCAGGATATTGTCTCCTCCTACACCCTAGGTGGCAGCCCACCCAGACACTACAGGGACCCACAGGGCATATTGGGAATTGTAGGTCTTTTGGCCAGCCCTGTTGGGTCTCATGGGTGCTGCCATAGGGCGATGAGGGAATTTACATGCCCTACTTTGTTGGTCTCCAAATGTACCCAGGAGTACTCCTGAGCAACAGAATTGGGACTCCAGAAATGCTTCCAGATTTTTATTTAAGAGGAGCAGTCTCCTTCAAATGGGAGATTCAGAGTTGGGAGGAAGAACAGAAAGCTTGCCTGGAGGAGCGGAGGATAAGCAAAAGCCTCGAAGAATTGTATTGTATGTGTAGTGTACATTTTAAAGCCTTTATTATGAAGGTGTTTAAAGGATTAAAACCTTTGTATTAATCAGGACTTGTGTCTGTGCCTTTGTGTTGGGAGTGTGGGAGGCTGTGATGCCCCCTGGTGGTCACAACTGTTAAGTTAACAAGAGGCATAAATAGATTTGGTGTTGCCAGTGTAGTGCGGATTATGTGCTTTACACAGCCACAGAAAAGTACACAGGAAAACACGGAAATATAACTGAGACTTTAGAGAATAGAATTCCTTGTTTTTTAACCCAAGAAAAAACATTTTAAACCCCAAAAAGCTCTGCAGCGAGTATTGCATTTTGTAATTGCAATATCATTTCAAATATGAATTTTAGTGTTATTGTAGCAAAACTGTACATGAATGGAAACTGCTCACTGCTCATCACTAGCGATTATGAACAGAGTGTCGGTTTTAGCTTTGTGTTCAGTTTTGGATGACAGCACTGTCTAAAAGTTTCAGGAATTATTTTTGGCTTTTGGTTTTGGTTTACAGTTACTTGGGCAATATGATGATGTTATCATGGTGATATTTCCAGCCTTGATCCACAATATTATTTTTTTAGAGATGATGACCAGCAAATGCTTCTTTGTTATTTGGCAGTGTTTTGGTTCTAAGGTAGATGAAAAAGTCGAGCTGGCAAAGTTAAACAAAAAGTTTTTCCCCAAGCAGCTCACAGTGGAACACTTGGCTGATGGATTAGTGCGCTATGCTCAATAACGGAAAATTGCAGAAAAATACATAGCATTACAATGGGTAATGCAGCAAATGTAACTGCAGCTGTAAGAAAGCTGGGCTGAGTTTGGCTTAATTGTTTTGGCACAATCATAACACCTCTGTGAATGTTGAGAATGTTGAATATCATAAAAACTGAACCCTTTCTGTGTGATGCAATAGCACAAGTGTTTATTTCACATATCTGGCAAAAAAGGAAAAATCTTCGGACCATTTAAGAACTTGGATAGCTAGAGAATTAATTCATTACAATAAACTAACAATAATGTATTTTAATGATGAAGTAAGAACATCAAGACACAGGATGGAACTGAAAGGTGAATGGGTAAATAAAATAAAGTAAAGTTAAATAAATGATGTGCCATCTGAGCTGGGATCTGACACTAATATGCAAATACTGTAAGTGCTGCTCAAAACACTGCAGGGAGGTGGAGATTAAAGAAGAAAAAGGAGCACCAAGCTGGAAATTGTTGCTTTGTTGTTGAGTTTTGGTGGAATGAAGCTCAAAGTAGTAGGCACACCATTTTGAAGGCTAGCTGAAGAAGCCATTTACAATATATTATTAAGAGAAAATACAAGAGGCAGAGGATGTACTTTAGCATTGCAATTGTGAGAGCTCCAGCCAAATCTGCAGTTTTGGTGCTGTCAGTCTGGATGCGTGAATTCAAGATATTTAAAATTCCAACTTGGCTCATTCAATAACTGTTATGCTGCCCAGTTTCCACAAGTGTTGTTTCACGTGTTTTTGTATTTGCAACAGACTGCAGCCTCTTAGGGTGCTAAAAAGACAAGACATGGAAGTTTTGAAAATATAAACATGTCAAATAGCATGTACAGCTGGCATCATGGTATATTGCCACATGTACTGGCTCTAACACTGTACCCAGCCTTTCTGAAATAAATAAACCACAAGTGAGTCGATGCATTTCAGACATGTGTTGTGCTCCCCAGTCACCTGTGCTGGGACTTGCAACAGGCACCCACAAGAGAACAGACGCAGTGCAGTAATGCAATTGATGGCTCATGGATCCCTGTCATGGCCCCAAAATGAATTTGACACAAATTATTACAAACGGAAGGGATGTCACTTCATTTAACTCCAGGCTGATATACTGTAAAGATGTTCCATTTTGGAGGAGCTGAAAGCTGATGCATGTGGCTTCACAAGAAAAATATATTTTATGCTCTAAAATGACAAGTTGGAGAGAAAGTGGAAAGCAAATGTAATTTATTCACATAAATATTGTGAAACAGCTATGGTAACATTGTGTCTTCCTTTTACTGCCTTGCTGTATTTTGTGCTTTTTTCTAAATTCAGAAGCACCAATAAGTAAAGGCTAGTCAGATTTGCTAAACCATAATCTACTTGATTTTGTAAATGCAAATGACAATTTGAGTTTTAGCAAGTCTATTGCAATAAAAATCTTCCATCTTACTCAACAAATAACTTTGGTTAATTCCTTAGACTTCCCAGGCTCATTTGCTTTAAAGGCAAAGTGATGCAAGAGAGGAGAGGCTGAGTTCTTCTTTGTCAATCATTTGCACATCTTTGTTTTTCTATATTAAAAAAGGTTTTCACATGCAGTATATGTACAGTTTATATTATTAATGAGGACATCCCATGGCCAAATTAAAAATGACAGGAATTGCAGAAAAACAATTTTGATTCAGCCTTGCAAACCATTACCCCCTGGCAAAATGTTGTGTATCAATGATGTTTCAGGGGACCATGATTAAGCTGTACAGTTAGTATTGTTAATCATTTTCTATTTTTTTTGTTTTGAACTTATATGTGCAGTTATTAGGATCAGAGTACAAATAGACTACAGCAATGATGGAAAAGGCTCAACATGCTGAAGTTTCCATAACTGAATTAATAAGCAAAATATAAATCCAGATGGATTTCAATGTCAGCTTTCAATTCAGCAGGGCTGATATGCATAACAGGCACTCCTGTGACAGACAAAAGATCCGTAAGGATGAGAAAATCAGACAATTGTGCAAGACACTGAGAATGAGGACACTCACCTTTTTTCTTGCCCTTGGGTGGATTCACCAACTCAGAGTACAGCATTTCTGTAGAATACACAGAAACATGAAGTTACAGTTTATTTTATTTAAATGTCTACTTTCATATTCTATAACTAATAAAAGAAGGGTGGTATAAATTAGAATTCTAAGTTATTTAAATTAAGTGATCAATATTTAAATTAGTCAATTCACCCAGTGCTAGCATCCCCAGCTGCCAATACACATGTGAAATGTTATTCCTTACTCAGAATAAAGATTGTGGTTCTCAATTTCAAGTAAATCTAGTAGATTTTTTTGTCAAACCATCTGTACTGTACATCTTATATAATGTGTCACACACATACGAATGGGAGGCAGCTAAAGGGCTTGAATAACGAAAATTTCACACCGTCCAGGGGGTGGCGAGGTGCACTAACTGTTTCTCTCGATCCTCTGCAGACCATTCACAGGAAATCCTATAGGATCCAATGCCTACGATGACACCACTTCCAGTTCCGGTGCCCACGATAACGTCACTTCTGGTTCCGGCACCCATGAAGACGTCAATTCCCGTCCCAACGCCCATTAAGACATCACTTTCGGTCATGATGACATAATTTCTGGTCTCAGCCTTTAAAGCCGCCATCTTTCCGCACTCAAATCAGTTCTGTTTTGTACTTGAACCTGAACACTACTCATCTAAACAAACCCATTTTGCAGCCAGGGCATAATATATGGGTAGCTGCTGCAAACCTTTTTGATGTCTTCTGTCTATTCTTATAATAAGTGGTACAAAGTTTAATTTCCCAATGCAAAAATTAGATTATACCAGGAAGGTAATTTTATATGCAGGAATATAAAACAAGGAGCAACATCTATACCATACATTTCAACATCATATTGACAAACAGCAAAGAGTAGGCAATTACATGTAATGAATAATATTTCTAAGGAGATGTACAATGGCTAAAGATTGTAATATTAAAGTGCAGAAGCAGCAATAATTATCAGATGGTTAACATTATGAACCAAAGTTACTATAAAACATATAAATATAAAAGTATATACAAAAGTACTATAGTACAAGTAATTTGTTAGCAGTAATAGTACAATACTATTTAACATGCAAATAGCAGCATTAACAAGTAATATTCAGTTTTATATAAACCATCAGATATGTTGAAGAAACACAGCAAGCATCACTTGTGCAAAGGAATGCAGAACAGAACAGTAATTTAAAATGAGCCTATGATATGGATGCACACACAGAAGCTATGGGTAACAAGGTGTTCAGGAACCTGACTGCCTTTGGGAAGAAGTTGTTGCTCAGTCTGGCAGTATCAGTCCATAGACTTTAATACTTTCTGGTGGATGGAAACAATGAAAAGAGATAAGGAGAGGGGTGGGAAGGATTCTCCACATCACTGGGTGCTTTGTCAATGTAAGTCCCAATGATGGTCTCTATATAGCACACTATTGTTGAATGGACTTGGAATCAAACACATTGCAGTTCCTATACCAGACAGTAATGCAATTAGTCACAATGTTTTAATTGTCTTCCCTCTAGATTATAGTGAGGATATGGATGGAAGGCTTGCCCTCTTCATCTGTTGCAGAAAACAGAGCTACTGCTGTGCCTTTATGGCCAAAATAAAGGTGTTAATAAGGCATATCAAGTCTTCTGCCAGGTGCATACCAAGGAATTGGGTGCTACTCACTCTGTCTATCACAGAGCTCTCAATGTGAAGTGCATACTTCCTTCATGCTTTCATCAATAGAAATGTGAACAGCAATAATAATGATGGTGAACTCAACCATACCTCACCAACTATGGAAAAACCTATTATGTCACGTCCTTCAAGTTTTCAGCAAATTGAGAAAATGATGTTACCCCTATAATTAACGATCTCTAGATGTATTTTTTTCTGAGCGTCACGTACACAATATTGTTTTTTCATGAATCAACAACACCTGCCATTTAAATCGCACAGTCACAGCATTTAAATCATGTGATCGTAATCCAACATTTTCATTGGTAGGCGGTCTTTCCTCATTGGTCAGTGGAGTTGCTAGGTTTTTGTCTTGCAGAATGTAAAATACTGTGTACATACTAGCTTCTTCCATTATTTTATGACTGGAATGAAGGCATATTTGGTCATTACCACTACCTTATAACATCAGGAAAGACCTAGTAACTCCAAAAACAAAAAAAAAAATAAAATAAATTTTGAAAAAAATGGCAGTTACTAGGTTTTTCCATTGCAACTGAAATATCTCTGTGAAACTGTAGACACAACAATCTCACATCTCATTCACTTTATTGAGTGGACACTTATCATTTTCTTGTACCATCAAAAAAGAATCTGCTTTAATCTCCTGAGAAAAGATCCATGTATTTAAAAATATAAAAAAAATCAATAGAGAAAAATTCCAGCAAATTGGAAGATAATTAGGAATATACCAAGAAAGAGCATGACAGAAAGAGATACAGAGAGACAGACCAACATTTCTAGTATTCAAACAATTTAGGAAAACAGTAGGGTAAAAGACCTTTTATGTGGCATCTGAACAATAATAAGAAAGGAACAGAAGCTTTGAAGGACAGGAGTATGGTGGGTAAAACTAGTGAGCAGTCAGCCCAAATGCCCAAGTGCTGTTTTACAAATCATGGGGGCTTAGGGCCATTAAAGTACTCTTCAGACTAAAAGAACTGGAGTTTTGTAGAACATCCTGGATCTTGGAAGTGATTATGAATTTTGTTCTGGAAGATGTTTTGTGATGGGCTTCAAATGTTGTGTCTGGTGAGATTTCAGATGATCTAGAACATATTGAGATAAAGCTCCATGTTGTTGATGATATGACAGGCCAGAACAAAAAGAGAGAACCAGACAGATGGGAGGTTAGAAACAGTAAATAGTGGTGGGATTGGAAAGTAAAGATATGGGGCAACCACTTACTTAACAGATAGGGTGTTCCTGGTAGAGGGACTGTGTTTTTATTTTTTGTTTTTTACTTTATACTTTGTGTTGTATCATTTGTGCCTCAGTTGTGAATCTGGACCAATTAAACCATTTTTCAAAAGGAACTGGACATTAAAGTGATTATAATCAATGATGCTGCACCAATAATTCCTACCACTTCAGCTAGTATGGCCAGTGATAAGTCCACTACTAAGCATTAGTAAGGCTGTCCATAACTATTGACCAAATGAGAAGACAACTGAGGAGGCTACAAACAGGAAAGACAAGAAATCAGACAGAATCAGTCCTTGAGTTCTTAAAGCCTGTGATGAACAACTTTGTGGTATCCTCTTTTACTTGTTCAGTTTGTAACTAAGGCTCCAGAAAGCACCACTGCTGTGGAAAACATTCTGCATTGTTTCAGTTCAAAAGACACCAGGCATCTCTTTCTCAAATAACTTCACACCAGTGGCTCTTATGTCCAACATCATGAAGACCTGTGAGAGACTGGTCCTGGACTCTGAGTCCTTTTTTGAAAGGACACTTGGACACATTGCAATTATGTATCTGTTCTACAAGAGTTACTCCCATCTGGACAAAGCTGGCAGCACCGGTATATTTTAATTTCTCAAGTGCCTTCAATACCATTCATCCATTCCTGTTAAGGGGTAATCTCAGAGATGTGAAGGTGAATGCGCATTTGATGTCCTGGATAATGAACAATCTGTCAGACAGACTGCAGTTTTTGAGGTTCAAGACTGTGACTGTGACACTGGAGCACCACAAGGAACTATCCTGTCTCCTTCATCCTCAAGACCTTGGACTACAAATGATGATTCAGCATTAATGGGGTGTATTGATATGGGGGATGAGACAGGGGAGAAAAGTCAGATGGAGAACTTTGTGATGGCCAATGCAATTTTTTATGCTGTGGTGTGGTGGGCTGATAACATCACTTTAAGAGAGGTCCACCTAATAAACAAACAAACTAAACTAAATGATAGGCTCAGTTACGGAACACACTCTGAACACCCTGGAGGTAATAGAAAAGGAGAGAATTACAACAGTACTGATGGTCATTATGAACAATGCTGTACAACCTTTGTCTGACACACTAACATTGAGGACTTTCAGCTAACATATTATTCAGGAGAAATGCATTAAGAAATGCTACTGGAGCTCCTTTATACCAACAGCAATATGTAATTTAACCCTTTATTGTGACTGTGACGGGTCTTTAAGTCTTTAGCCAAGTCAGAAGATTTCTTCCTGTTTAGTAATTCTTGTGTATTTCTTTGTTATAATATTTATGCACTGTATTTATTTATTGAGTTTCTGTAAACAGTCATATTTTCCCCTTGGGACAAATAAAGTTCTAATCTAATAATCTAATCTAATCGTGCTCTATATACAGTTGTCATTGTCAGCATATGCATATGAAACTCTGCAATAAACAGAAGATGGATAGTAGCCAAAAGGCCTAGGTTAGATCTGTGACTTGACGTGCTACAAAGGAACATTGACATTTTTCTCTTAGAATGTAGTTAACTAGAGTTTTTGCTTTCTGTTCCTCCAGTGATAATGGATCATATCTTTTGTTATATTGAAGGTACAGTATGCTAGCACAACTGCGCTTACACTTTAACCTCATAGATTTCACTTTTGTATTATCTGCGTGCTTGATAATGGTTGTGCTGGAAGGTTGTTCTATAAAGATTAACTGATTCTCCCACCTTCTTTATTCAATGTATTCATCTCAACAGCACCCCCGTTTATGGTATTAACATCTGCTTCTTTCTTGTTGGTTCTACAAGAGAAACAAAACATACAATTGAGCATTGATTTAAGCTATGGTGCATTTATAATACATTAAGGATGGTGTGTTATGAATTTCTTTTGCATTGTTTGATCCGGTGGTGGCTCTGTGGCAAATAATCTGTCCTGGTATCTTTAAGGTTGCCAGTTCAAATCCTGTTACTGTCAGTTGCATCACTGAGCAAGACCCTTAACCTGAGAATTGCTCCAGGAGTGCTGTGCAATGGCTGACCCTGCACTCTGACCTCCAAAGGTCATGCAAAAAGACAATTTCTCTTGGAGGATTAACAAAGTATATCAAAAAAGCTAACCAATCTATCAAGAAAATATCAATCAGTGACCCCTATTTAGGACAGATGCAAACACTAACTGTTGATACAGAACTTAAAAATGCTTTCTATATTTTAAAATAAACAGCACAATTGAAATTGGAATATACTTAATCTCATTTCTTTCAAGTCTTAGTTATGGTTGGTGAGATGCTGATACTGAATCACTGCTGAAGTTAAAGTTAAATATGATTAGAGATTCAGGCAGATCCACTCATATTCTCAAATTCAATTACAAACAAACCATAGAAACTCATCTATTAAGCAATCACATGAACATATTTGTGCATAAACCATCTTACACCCATATATTTATCTTGCAAAAAAGACAGTTTACCCTCAGGGGTTACCAAATACCAAAAATAAATGTAATCTTGTATTTCAGTGAAATTCCATATCTGACCATGAATTTGCTTGAACCTATTTTGACTGATGGGAAAGTGGCCTGTATGCACTGCTGCAGGGCTGCACACCTAAAGGCTGCGCCACAATGCTGTTCAGAATTTGTTTTAATTAATCATTTTAATGTTTAGACCTGGCCTGGAATGAAAAATAAAAATTAAAATAATTTGACATGTCATCTAGGCTTCCTGTGGAACCCTATTAGGAGCCTACAAAGATTTTTCTTTATCTTACCCTACTTTCCAAAGCGGTAAGATAAAAAGGAGTATCAAATAAAACTAAATAGAGCAAAATAAAAATATATAAAATAATAGTGATAAAATTGTTTCACTGAATATGTGAAAATGAATTGTGGAACATATCAAAGGATAACAGCAGTGCTAGCATGCCATCTTTACTCATTACTCAATAACTGAAATGGAAATTTATAGTTTAACACATACATGTAAAAAAGAACACTGAAAGATGTATACCAATAATGTTTTCTAGTGAGCAGATTTGTAAGGGATTTCCTTATAACAAAGTAGATATAAAGTCTTAAATAGAAATGTTTACATAGCTAATGTTTCACCCCCATGAAAGCAGTATTTAAAGAAAAGTTTTAGTAGTTTCAGTATTTTAACATTATTTTTATTTAGTAAGGTAGAATGAATGCACTAGCCTACAATTTCCATTTGTAGACATTAGGAAGACTCACCTGACATTCTTACTTCCACTGCATGGCAAACCTACAGTAAAAAAAAGAAACCTTTAAAAATGTTTCTATTGTCAGTAATATCAATAATAATCACCATCACACGTTCTCTTCCTGCAAGAGACTCCTTTTTAACCTACTGCACTTACTACAATTCTCTTCTGCCGTCCTTTTCCTAGGTGTTCTTACCCTCCAAACACTTTTCCACTGACACATTGTGCACCATTTCTTCAATCTCTCTTAAAATCAAGTGCAGCAATGACTTGCTGTGAAAAGGGAATACTAAAATACAAACAGTGACCCTCATTTAAATCTGAGAATAAGTACTGTCCACTCACCTTGAGTCCTGTGGTATACAATGAGCAATGGCAGAAGTATCAGTAAAAACAGACCAAGTCCACCAGCGACTAATATAACAGTTACAGGGAACTCTGAAGAGACAGAAAAGACACCTGATTACTACAACAAGAATCCTCTCTCCTGGACACTGATTATGTTTTATACATAGTATATTATCTTGCTGATAGTTTTATCCATAGTATATTATCTTACTGATAGTGGCATCCATGGCATTTTCTCTGGCTACTCAGGTATTTCCTCACATTCCCAAATGTGTGCAGTTTAGGTTAAACAGTGATTGCAAAATAATTCTGAATGAGTGTGAAGGTGTGTATAAGTAGCTGTGCAATGAACAGGTGCCTTGTGCCTAAATTTACTCAGATGCTATCTGCTTTCACACAAAGTCACCTAATTTAATGAAGGACTTCACCTATGTGACTTACTTGCTTTAGATGAATCTGGGAGGACAAAATCTTCTTGCCTCTGCAAGATCCTCCCATTTCAAAGGAAAGATTTAAAATAAAGGCAAAACACCTTTCTAAGAAAGTCAGTGATGTGAGAAGGACATTAAAAAAACCTATTGTAAATACCCTGACCTTCCTTCTAAAGTTCAGTGCAGTCTTGTACAGAAGTGGAAAAAGTAAATTACAACACAAGGTCACTTCTTATGGATTCCACAACAAAACCAATTGTGAAATCACTGGCTGTTTACCAGTCTTCAAAATATCTCCAAAATATTCCACAAAAAAGGGCAATAATAGATGAATGGCCAGGAAGAAGGACTACCTGAGTAAACAGAAAATGTCACTTGTACGATACTGCCGATATGTGGAAGAAAGT
>JANRMT010062797.1:10701066-10711410 GCA_026402145.1 Polypterus bichir lapradei | reverse complement strand
ATATAGTTGTTTCTGTTTGACAGTCTATAAAAAGCCTTCATTGCACACTACAATAAAATATGTAACTCACATTGCACTTTGAAATACTAAGTGGACACTTAACTAAGTGGTTGCTTCTTTGCTTGCTGCAGAGACAGGCACCACTTGTACACCATTTAAAAATGAGTTACATTTCAAATCTTCCTCCATCTTGCTTGATCATTGGCAACATATTGCTGCTTGGTGAGGTGATAGAACAGAATCAGCACAGAATCAATCACTGAATGAAGAACAGAATCAGTGCAGAATCAATCACTGAATGAAACACCGGCAGCAAACTTTTACTAAGTTTCTAGTCTTGAGTTGAGAGTATATGATGCATGTTCCTGTTTGGAGGTGAGGAAGTTGATGTGCTTCATAATTGGTTGGTTAACAATGACTACTCCCATTGGCTATGAGAACAAAGTTCCACTGTTGCTTCTCTCAATCTGCACTCAGATCATTTTTGCAGTAACAGTGGACAAGAACACTGCCAAAAATCAAGCTTAAAGAAATCTTCACATATCGCATGGGCTCATACTGTAAGTTATACTTACAAAATGCACTCAAAACGTAATGTGACATGTGCTTTCAAAACAATGCACTCAAAATGTAAGTCACGCTTACAAAATGTGTTGTGCTCGCTCACGGATTTCTAGCAGTATTGGCGCACAGGAACAAAGTATATCAAACCCTAAAAAAAAAACCTCCAAAAATCATGTGACTGCAAAATGCTTGTAAAGTGCATCGCTTACGTAGTGTTTCTACATCCCATGGTTTTCTCACCCTATTGGCCTATTTTTGATTATTTTTCACAGGAAAAAATGGGCTTTTGTGGGTTGCAGTTTTTTGGGCTACCTTTTTTATAAAAACATTATTTTGGGCTATTTTTCAAACCCCTAACTGTTTTACCATATGTTTCATCCTTCTGTCGCCCCTTCCACTGCTATTTACACTTGTATATGTTCTTACTGTTGTAAAATCATTGGAGGGACCCAACCAACCCCTGTTGTGTGATGATATATACCCATTCTATCACTCTGAAATGTCTCAGTGAGGACACCCCCCCAGGCTGGGCTTTGATGGTCATATACCTAACCCTCTTGCTCTGACACTGTCCCCCACCTTTCGGGTGTGTCATTTTGTGTAACTCAGGTATTGGGCTAATTATTTGGGCAAATTAGTTATTCTTAAGCTTTAAAAATGTAATATGCTTATTTCTTTCATGAGCTTCAGTGTGAGAAGCATGCTTGTATTATCTGGTAAACATACTGTATGCACCTCAATATACATATAATACATGTAGAAGTTAAAGAGAGGTTTTGTGTTTTTAATATTTTATGATTTGCATTGTTGAGCGCCAAAGCCCAGCTAGTAAAACTTGCCCTTATGTTAACTGTTAGTTATTTTCTAACTCACTAAGTCATGAACAGCATCACTATCCCAATTACCATAGGCTGCAAGGCAAGAGTAAACCGTTGACATGATGGCAGTCCATTGCAGGGCCAAAACACACAAACACACATACACCCCAACCACACACTAGGGGCAATTTAGTATCGCCAACCCACCTAACCTACATGATTTCGGTCTGTGGAAGGAAACATGAGCACCTGGTGAAAACCCATGCAGACATGGGGAGAAACTCCACACAGGGAGGACCTGGGATGCGAACGCTGGTCTCCTTACTGGAAAACAGCAGCTCTACCACTGTGCCACCCCTTATATGTTAATTGTTGTTGTCTAAATTACTGAATAATTGAAAATGCTAATTGGGTTATATTCACTGATTGTTCTATGTATTTGTGTTGTTTTTGGAAAATGAGTTATTGTATTATGTAAAAGTATAGTTTGTTTGTTACAAGGCCTTCAACCTGAAATTTGTTCCAGGGGTGCTATGCAATGGCTGACCCTGTACTCTAACCCCGAAAGGTCATGTAAAAAGACAATTTCCCCTTGGGGATTAACAAAGTATATCAAAATCAAAATCAAAAAATGTTCATGCCTTAATGGCCACATTTTGTAACTATCATTTAATGTGCAGTGCACATTCATATAAAATTACAAAAGAACACACAGCCCTTTTTAAAACAGTGATTTATAATGTGGAATACTTACAATTACATAACATTCAACAATTAGATACTTAATCTGATCACATCACAATTTTGTTGAGGGAAAGCGTTCGTTTAAAAATTGTTGATTATTTGAGTTGATTTAACATTCTGATGAAAAGCAAATATTCAATATTGTTTGTGCTACTTCAATTGCCAATTTTTATTTGATTAATTATTTTTGTCAGGAGCAAATTGTCAAAAGTTGAATGTTGAGGATTGCTTACAAATGAATAGCATACTATTTTAAAATATAATAATATAAAAAATATTTAGGCTAGAAAATAGATTTTATCAGTAGCATTTAAATTATACATTTTATTTGTGCTTGCATAAAAATATCTGTATATTTTATTAATTAAATAAATTTAAGACATAGTATTAATGCAATTAGATTTATATAATTTTATTAAATGCATTGTACATAGAATAAACTGTCATTTTTTTAATAATTCAATGTTGTATTTTAAATGTCAAATATCAGTAACCCAGAAATACTTTATCTTCCGCATTAAAGATCCATATGTATAATATGGATAGGTAAATCACTAAAAACACCATAACAGCTGCTTTCAGCTTCCTAAATATTTTAGTGTTTTAGTATAAATGAAAGTCTCTTATTTTCTTTGTGGCATCACTTCTTGGGAATCACCTAAAATCAGCATTTAACACAAAGGTATTTAAATTTTACCTTAGGATAAAAGTTGATGTTACAAGCACAACTTATGAAAGGGTCAAAATTATATTTGTTATTAAGTATTAGTGGCGAATGTTTTATTCAGTAAAAAATGCATTTTAATAATTTATAAAGAAACCTTGGCTAAATTAAGAGCACTATGTGAATACATAAGATATGGAGTACTAGAAGATATACAGTGTCTGTAAATGTTAAAAAACTACTAATTATTGTTTGAAAGAATTATATAATAATAAAATTGCATGTACTATTTAACAGTAGTTAAATTATTAAATGTAATACATTTCAGCATATATTATTATAGGCTTAAATTATGAAAAGAAGAACAGTGTTAAGTGGGTCAAGCTTGATAAGTCCTAATAAAAACAACATGAACTTAGATTATTAGAAAGACAACTAGAGATGCTTATTGAATGGTTGATTATGATTTAACAATATGAAAATCAAACAGAATGATTCAAGCAGTTGTGTTTTTTCATATCCCCAGGTACTTATCTGGAACTGTTTAAACCAACCTTGCATTTCAATTTGTATCTCACTGCTGTAAGCTTTTCCTCCACCTGATGAGTGTACAGCACACTTGTAGGTTCCAGTGTGATTTTTTTTAAACCGATCGATGATTAATACTGTATCACTGCTGTTCTTCACAACCTCATTATTTCTTAGGAAGATGAAGATGAGTGTTGAGTCAGAGGTTTTGTTCCCAGTCGATGTGCAAGTCAGGTTGAGGGAGTCTTCTACCTTTATAGGACTGCTAGAAGATGAAGACAAAGTCACCCGCATATCTGTAAAGACAGCATGAAGAGAATTAGTATGTGTGTGGCCAGGGAAGACCAAAGGGCGGATCGACTTGTCTTCAGTCATCCGAGTCTGGTTTTAAGTATTTAAATGAAGAGGTGATGGAATGAGGGCATAGAGGTTAAATTGAGAACTTTTATGAGACACACAGAGAATGGCCTTTGCTGTTTTGGGATCATTCAAAAATATTTCAGAATTGAACTTGCAGTACCAGTGAAATATAAGCAGTGGTTAGATCCAAAAGACTGAGTGTGACCCCTTGCCTGTTCGCGGTATGGAATTTTATCCCATCATCTGTCTGTATTTTCCTCCCACATCCCAAATAAATGTCATTATTTTTGACTAGTGGCCCTAAACTGCCTTGGTATATGCAGGTGAGGATGTCCTGTGACTGACTGGCATGCCATTCCAGAGTTGGTTCTTGCCTTGCCATTAAAGGCTGCCAAGATAGTCTTTGGCCTACAGAAATCTAAAGTTAAATTAAAAAAAAGGTTCAGTAAATTGAATATGTACAGAAAAGTACAAAAACTATTATTTATGCTGTGTACCCAGTAGTGTTAAACACTGTAAAGAACAGGCAGTATATATTTATCACTTCATTCTCTAACATAAATGTCTGTGTGATACTCTATCTATAGTTTAACTGCTGAGCCACACTTGGAAACAAGCAAAAGAAACAATTTTGTCAAAATACATATTTGCTTTGGAATTCAAATAGCTTTTTTAGTACGAAAGTGTATGTACCCAAATCCTTAGGTTTTAGCTAGTAAACAAATACAGGAAAATAAATCAAACCCATTTTTTCATGTCTTTGCGTATGCATTCACCTTCAACAGCTCGCAAATGAATGTTTCAGTGTGAGAACACATTAAAATGTCTACAGCTGCAATTACATGAAGTGGGAATTCAGCATAAATCAGTACAGATTTGTAATGCTATAAAAATACTAAAAATGCAGTACAAAGAAAGGAAACTGTTAAACTTCATAAGGTGTATGATAAACCATAGTGCGCTTGAGCTGTGGCCCATCAGAAATGGAGAAGCCACACAGAGTGACTCTGTTAGTTAATGAGTCTTGTTTTGTTTTCTCATGGTTTATAGTTCTCTTTTCTCTTTACTTTTGTTTCCACTCAATGACTGCATCTTATAAAATTATATTCATGACATCCTTTCACATTATTATTGCATTAAAAACACAAGACAGGCTCACAGCATGGCCAAACCTGGAGTTCGACATGACTGCTGGTATGGTGCTGGCAGCTGTTAATCTGATGTCCTTGTATTTGAAGAAGAATGACCTCAAATATGCAGTGGCTGGAGGTTACAAGTTAGAAAGTGCAAAAGCTGAGCAGTGAAAACAGTGGTAGACTGATTGATGAATTAAGGGGAAAACAGGCAGTCACTAAAGAATACTTTGAAAATGCACATAGTTGTGCAGAGCAATAAGAAAACAAATTTGCTCCAGTAGTGCTCCATATAGAATAAACAGAAAAAATGAAAACGATAGAAAACACACACACTGGAGCTAAAACCAACCTACTAAGCAATTTAAATTAAATTTTGACTATAATATATGCAATAGAAACAAGAGAAGAAAACAAAGATATGTGCAGAAAACCCTATACTTGATGGGTGTGTAAAAGAATCCCACCATTTTAACATATTTAAAGTTTATTTAACACTAGCACCTTTACCATGTGGTACTCAAATTGCATGGCGCACTCACCTGTCATGGAAACAATTTTACTGTACACACACATTCATACATTACGTATAAATTAAGTTTTAACATAAATATGGCTGTAAGCACATAGATGAAATGTTTAACTTTTTTTCTTTTTTCTTGGACTCACATTTTTAAACAATTCAAGATTCAGCCTGTTGCTTGCACTTATATCTTACCTTTAAATCTTTTTTTTTGTATGTTCTTCAGTTTCTTATTTACATTTTGATCAGCTATCATATATATATATTAGTAGCTCAAATGATCTCTTTAAGTTTTTCTTTCTTTCATATGGTATTTCGCTCTTCCTCATTTACCTAAGGGACGGCATGGTGGGTAGCGCTGTTGCCTCGCAGTAAGGAGACCTGGGTTCGGTTCCCGGGTCCTCCCTGTGTGGAGTTTGCATGTTCTCCCCATGTCTGCATGGGTTTCCTCCCACAGTCCAAAGACTTGCAGTTTAGGTGCATTGGCGATCCTAAATTGTTCCTAGTGTGTGCCCTGTGGTGGGCTGGTGCCCTGCCCGGGGTTTGTTTCCTGCCTTGCGTCCTGTGTTGGCTGCGATTGGCTCCAGCAGACTCCCGTGATCCTGTAGTTAGGATATAGCGGGTTGGATAATGGATGGATGAATTTACCTAAGAAAGCTCCAAACAGATTTCAGAGCTATGAACGCTGAGACTGTCCTTTAAGTTGTTTCTTACACATGGGCTCAAACATGCATCATATTATCCAAGTTCTTCTGCAGTCATTTTCATCTGTGCCCCACCTCGTCTTACTCATGCTACCTTTGTGCTGTTTTTTTTTTTCTTTTAGGGGCAGTCCCAAAACCACAACAACCCCAATATTTTGTCATTGCTGAAGCCTTCACTCTGTTTTCCAGACTCAATAATTGAAACAGTTGGCTTTAACATTACATTTATTTAACGTTGCATTTTGTGACCTCTAGGGGTCACAATAAAGCTGGCAATAGTCCCAGGTTTGAAAAAGATTTTTTATTGTATAAAAGTAACTTTCAAAGGCTTTCTTTCAAATTCAGACTTAAAGTCACAATTCAAATTCCTTTATTTTTCTTCTGCTCCTCCTCTGCTCCTCTCCAGCAAGTGTTGTTCACCTCCTCCGAAATCTGACTCCCATGGAGAGGTTGAAGCAGTCATTTCTCAACCCAAACCTCGGCGTACTTCTTGTACAACAAGATTACCTACCACCTGGAAATTGTTTCTGGTCAGGCGGAACTTATCCATGATGGGAGTCTGCTCCCAGTAGCTCCTCCTAGTGAAACTCGAAGGCCCTAACAGAGTTACCCAGCAACACTACAACATCCATGCAGCCACTGCCACCCAGCTTTTTGTGGGATCAAATGGCCATGGGAGGCAGTCTCCACTTGTCCATCTGTTTTTACAGCCAACTGACTGGCAAAGGTACCATTAACTAACCCAGTTGGAATTCCTTTCCACCTATATCCTATGTTTATAAAGACCTCCCAGCCAAGTAAGAAACCATCCATCCCAGTTGGAATGACAGCCAATCCCTGTTGTCTATGACAATTTGTTTCAACTTTCCAGATTTTATTACAGCTATGATATATTTTCTATGAAGTCCAAAAAAATTCATCCCTCCTAATTGATATTTTTACATGTATCTAACTTGCCCAATTTAACAGTATACTCATACATCTGGCAACCCTGCCCAGTCCCACTTTGAGGAAAAGGTTATTGATAGCATCAATAAGCCTATGTAGATAATTGTGTTGCACTCTTTAAAATAGTGCAACAACACAGACAGAAAAAATGTATTGTTCTGTATTATAGTATTGTAATTGTACTTGTAGCTGCATTTGTCCAGAATTTCCAAGATTCTTCAGCTTTAGCTTACTTCATAGAACAATTTAGGCAATAGTGTGATGTGTGTTCAAATAATTCCACAGTCCAAGTATATTTTTAATAGTTTAGTTCAAAACAAAACAGCTCACACAAAAATTGAGAAAAATTGATATTACAAAAAAGGATAAGTTCTTATTTACAGAAAGCCATGTTTGAAGCATACTTATCTTGTTTAATTTTTCTCTCTATTTGGTCATAAAGACATAATTTCAAATGTTCATATGCTTATTAAAAGTTTGTAAAAAGATCAGGAGATGGTCAGAAAACTGTATCCTGATATTCTATTTGTAAACTAATCTAACAGGCCACACTTCTAGCAGTGAGACTATTTCCAAACTGGCATAATTAACACTCTGTTTTTACATGACTAGCTAAGAAAATTATGTTTCATGTTAACTTACAGGGGGTAAAAGATTATACCATAATCTAAGTACCTATGTGAAACTGATGTTCTGTTGAAAGTAGCACTTTTGTGAATTTAACATTGACATTAACTTTCCTAGACTGGCACCTACAGTACTTATTTATTCTAAAAAGGAGTTTTTTTCCTGTCTTGATTTTGTTGCTTATGCAGTGCAATTTGGACTGTGTTCGTCACACTTATAACATTACAAAAATGACATTATATATTTGAGATGGTTTTGCTATATACTGTCCCTCATTGGATACTCTTTCTATTATTGTATTTAGTGTAGTTAGCTTATTATCCAAGTAAGCCATAGTGCTAGGTTTCTTTTCTGACTTTTTTTTTTTTACTTCTGAGTAATGTCTAGCCCTTTGAGTCTTGGTTACCTGACTAGTTTTGATATCCTGGCTTTGACTCTTTGCTATTCCTTACTACATCTTTATCTAAACAAGCATAATCTAGTCGTTTTGATTCTCATAATGATCTTTAGATACTCCCATACACAATGGAGAAGGGCAAGCTGTTGTATCAAGAGTGTCAGGATTTTTTACGATTTCAGTGAAGACATTACAAAAAAAAAAAGAACATCTTACGATGGATTTAAGCAGTGATTTCACAGGGCAGGAATGCATTATGGCAATGTTTGTCAAGTGCAATCCTCAGGGCCGTCTGTGGCTACAGGTTTTTACTCCAACCCGCTTCTTCTTTTAATTGGACTCCTACCTTAATTAAGGTAGTAGCCATTATTTCCCTGTTTCTATGTTATAAACTGTTTATGTTATTTGTACTGAATAAAGAAGCTACATAAGAATTATTTCTTTTGCCTTTTAATTTGTTTCATTTTTAATGTTCTGGTTATTTACACAATTATTTACTAATAAGCACACAAGTGGGTAAGACTGATGTAGTTGCTCCATTCAGCATCACTTATGTTGCTGTCTGCTCTGCTCTTCATTAATTGTAAAGATACATAAAAATGCAAATATGTATTAATTTCCTTAAGTGTAAATTTGACACTACTTTAGATTTCTAAATGCAAATTAAAAGGGGAAAAGTCAGATAGATTAATAATGAGATCAATTAATAGTAACAATGACTGACAGAATGAGAAACTGGTTGAAACAAAAACCTGCAGCCACAGGGAGGCCACAGGACTGAACTTGATTGCCACTGTTCTATGGCCTTCTGCGTGCATGTCTCCTACGTAATTACTTTCAGTTTTACTCTATAACGTTATACAAACAGTACTTCCTAGGTACTTAAGTCATTAGTTACTGTATATTGAATTGTTAATATACAGTATTAACTATGCCAAGGTGGAAGAATGGCAGAAAGAGCAGTTTTAAATTCTAAAGATTAGAAGATGAAGTGACAGAAGAAGGAAGAAGCTAGCCCAGTTCGTTACTCTGTGTACCTAAGAGCTTTACACCAAATTCTAATAAAAACTCCTAAATCACAGTTAAAAAGGAATGTGTAGTTCTTTACAATTAATTGCTAAACCGAAACCAAACTAACTCATTGAAATAATTTAAGAGAAAATCTATAATCCTGGCCAACCCAACCAATCTTTATATGGTTGCATCAATGACATCATCACATGTGACATCCATGACCATGTTTCTTAGCTACAGGCTGCTGTGTCATAGCAAAGGCTCAACAAAATGTGGCACCAATTAGAAAACAAAGTGGTGCCTTGGGAACATTCAACATATAATATTAAACAAATAGGAGTAACAATATGAGAAAAGAAATAAATGAAATCCTTAAATGCTGTAATTCCTTGGATTTCTAAACCTCAAATAATCATTCTTTGGGTAGGTAGAAACATTCATATATTAAGAAAAAAATTACTAAGATTTACATATCCTAACAATTTTAGAATTTAAGCTGTATAAGATTTTCTTATATATAAGGAAAAGCAAATTTATTACTGAATTTGTTATTATTGATTCTTAAAGATGTTCAAGTAGCTCATCATGAATGCACTGTTGGGGAAAAAGCATATTTCTAGTTTGCCTTGTTGCATGGACAGGGGAAATAAATTGTTGGATGCTAAGCTCTGTTTGGTGATAGCAAGATGAAATGGTAGATAGAATTGGTGAGAAAAGCTTTTCTGATTTTTCTTTTTTATTTATGTAGTTAATTTAAGGTATCAGCTGTTGCAGGGTTTAGTATGTGAACATTTTCAGTAGTCAGATACAAACTGGATTCACTTGGGGAACTCAAAACACAAGTGAAATGAATAACAAGTAGCTATATTATAATGACCCAAGTAAAATACAAAAAAGAAAATCATTACAATTGATAAACTGGTATGTCAAAAGTCTCTAACACAAATGATTAGCACATTAGATGTATTTTTGTTCTTGTTTTGGGATTATTTATATGTATACATTTCACTTGCGTAGTCAGTTTGATGATGTTATCGATAATTTAAAAGCTAATATTCACTACTGTTGTATTTTACTTACACAATGTCATGTTAAGTTTGGTACTGTGATCACATTCATCACACCTCTGATGGCGCAAAACATTACATTATAAACTGGGGACGACTGTGTATCACTTTATCCTTTGGTGGATATTACTATATGTCTGTGCAATCTTTAGTGGTAATTAGTTTCTTATTCAAGTAGGTCCAAGTGGTAGGATTGATATTTTGGTTACAACCTGTTTCTGGGTTTGCTTTTGTTTTGTCCCTTGGCATTGGT
>JANRMT010062797.1:10652183-10683926 GCA_026402145.1 Polypterus bichir lapradei | reverse complement strand
AACACGCAGTTGTAGCATCATTTTGTTAAGAACACAAGGGCCGGAATATTATAGATTTCCTTGAGAAGCTTGAAGGCCACTTGTATTCATGTGGCTCAGCCACTTGGATTTGGCCCACATGCCATAAATTGCCCACCCTTATATAACCAGTGTATCCATTCCTGATAATATCCTTTTTGTTCCACAGAGATCATATTTTGAATAAATAAAGAACATAAGTGAATCTTACCAGTATCTAAAACAACAATGTACAACATTGAACCACAGTGGATTTTATTTGGCTTTTTGACACGGATTAACATAAAAAGAGACCTGTGCACCCAGACTTATGGTTGGAATTGAAGTCTTATTTATCTGTTATCCTGTTTATCTATTACTCTAGTATTTCTCTGTGAATGGCAGTCAGTTTTTTGTATTTTATATTTAAAATTAATTTAGACCATTTTGCAGAGATCTGTTTTGACTTTGACATTAAAAAATCTTCTTCTGTTACATTTATATAGCACTTTTCTAATCTACTCAGAGCACTTTACATCGATAGTGTGGAGGCACTTCCACCTGAATAATGTAATGGCGGCTATTACGCGCCAGTATGTTTACCACACAAGGTGTTGGTTAGTGTTAGAAAATGAAACAGACACTGATTCAATGTAGTATAATAATACAATGTGAAAACTTCTGCAGGAGCAATACTTTTTATAGGTCTGTAAATAATTATTTTAAATTATCAAAGGCTGTCTAAGTCTCAATTATTCAATAAAAAGATTTACCTGACTTATTAGTAAGTGTAATAATTGGCAACGCAATAAGGTAAAATTCTTGATTAACTAATTAATAATTTTTGATTTATTAATTAATTAATAGCGCTTGGCAAAGTATATAAAATGCTGTGCTTAATTCACAGACAGTAAATTCTTTGCTTCAAAATGTTACCAATGGTGTAGAATAGTTATGCAATTTATTTACAGCATGGCAACATTTTTTTTTACAATAATTATATACAAACTACTTGAACATGATTTATTTTGTTTCTATATCAATGAGAAAATTAAAATATTGTTTATATAAAGCAAAAACATAAACCTAGGAATTTCCTAAAAAATATTATTCACAAGTGAATTATTTTCCCAAATATACTAAATGTTTAAATTGTCCAAAAACTGGGATGGAGCCGATACTGTGCCAACATATTTTATAGGCAGGATGTGATAATATATGTTTAATAAGTCACATGTATCATAGTAACAGTAAACATTGCCACAGCCATGACAAACCTGCACAAATCTATAACATTTAGAAATTTCAAAATTATGTTGTGGCAAAGTCAGCAAATACAACAACAAAATTTAAATGCATCAAAATAAAAAGCAAACAGTATAATGCACAAACCTGAAGAAAAAGTACAAAAAAACCCCAAAAACATATTGTTTAAAAAAAAACAAATAAGCACCATCATCGTTGTAATCATACCAGTACACTCAACTGTCACAAACTGGACTATGTGAGTGTGTCCAGTAACTCCTCTAAAATGATAGCCCCAGTATCTCTGACACTTACATACCCACCCTACAAAGTAAAGCTGCACTATAAAGTCAACATGTGACAGACATACACAGATTTCCACTGATTCCTTAGCATCAGGGATACCTTTAAGTTTTCTGTAGGAAGGGACAAATCAGAATTATACCCTGACTCTGAGCTGACAGAGAAAAACACACTGCTCAGGTTTTGATATCAGAATGAAATTGTGCTTTTGAAATGTTCTGGAGGACATAAATTCTGCCTTTGCTGTAGCCAAATCTGCAAAGAGAGATTTTGAAAGTTACAGTAATACTTTGAGACACTTTTTGTTTTTGTTTTCCATTTTGTTATTTGCCCTTATTTATTTCTTTTGTAAATATTATGATGTGCAATTTGTATTTATTTTAATTATCATGTGTACGTACATTTATTTTACTTTTATATCTAATATACATTTTTAAAATATACTTTATTCTATTATTATTTTTTAATTTTTTTTTCTATAAATGCATTCATTGTGTTTTTGTACTCGTATAATCTGTTTTTCATAAAATCAATATACAGGATTTATGTTTATTTAATTCTTCCTATTGATATTATTAATGTAGAGGTTGCACTAAGCTAAAATAATGGTAAAACATGTTATCATTCCAGGACTTTGGAGAAGGTTAGTTGGAGGGCCCCATGGAAATGCTTCTATTATGACAAAATGGATGAATTCTAAAAAAAAGTAAGCAAAGCATTTAACCAGAAAGACAAATATGATATTCATTTTGCTTTTAAATAAAGTACCACATGAAAGGGTAGTGCTTAAACTACAAGGAAGTGGAATTCAATGCACTTTGTGCAAATGGGTTTGAAATTAACTTAAAGACACAGATTAGCTGATCATGGTGTAAACAACATTTTTTAAAAATTAAAGTGTTCAAAATAATGAATTGAATAAGTTTAATGGTTGCCTATTCTTTCTTTAAAATGAATTCTTCAACAAGAATACGTGGGCACATATGTAATCTGTTTAAGGACAAATTTCATCAAAACAATTCTAATGCTCTTTTTTTACTAGAACACTGTTCAAATTAATGTAATGGAAAAAACTAGTTCACTCACCAACCTACAGTATTTCACACCTAAAGAAAGGCATGGCAATTTAACTGGAACAGAAATCATGGAAAAGCTAAAAAAAAATAGTCTGCAAATGTCTGACAAAATTTGAAATCAAGAAATTTGCTGAATATGCATAAAAGGTGTTAATCAGTCAAATAAGATACATAGTTCAACATGGTCTTTTTCAGTACAGTAAGGACAAAAGACACATATAATAATAAAACACTGAGGTAACAATTCTAAAGTTTATGAAAGAAAAGTTTAGTTATCAGGAGCCAATTGTACATAAATAATTTTGAACAAATTTTTTGTTGACTTCAATTTTTAAGCTTATTTACACTAAAATAGGTATGCTGATTCTGAAAGTGCAGTTAGTTTACTTCTATCACGTCAGGTTTTTTCTCTATTGCTTATATTAGTGTGATTACTCTAGCGTGGATTTGTATAGGCTATTCATTTACATGCAAGACAGTGTAGTCAGAGGTTGTGCGCTGCTCTACGTAGTGAATAGGCAAAATCTATTTTTCTATTTACACACGTATTTCCTTTCTTTCAGATCATGTCTGGCTCTGCTGTTTCTCATAGTAAGTGCCTAAACAACCGTTATTCATTTTGTTATATCTGTGGCCGTTTTTACCATTCCCAGTCAAAGAGCGAACATCAGCACATTTGTAGAGCAAGCCTATTTGTCATATATTTTAAAGTTTAACTTGGTGATCAAGATAAGTCTTAGACCCCTCATAAGGTGTGCAAACAGTGTGTAGAGGGTTTATGGATGTGTACAAAGGAAACACGTGATAAGATGCCATTTGGTATACCTATGGTTTGGCTAGAGCCAGGAGATCATTTCAGTGACTGTTACTTTTGTATAGTGAAAACTTCCGGATATAACAAGAAAAATAAATGTAACATAGAGTATCCTAGTTTACCATCGGTTATATGCCCAGTGGCTCATTCAGATGAAATCCCAGTGCCGGTTTTTGTAACACTACCCTCTCTTGAAGAACATGATTATGGTGATGAACTAGGTGACAACAATGATGAAGAGTTTGAAATTGAAGAGGACTCTTTTCGTAAGGGATTTGATCAGCATGAGTTGAGTGATTTGGCACGTGATTTGGAACTATCAAAGAAGGCTTCAGAACTCCTATAGCATCAAGACTGCATGAGAAAAACTTACTTGAAAAAGGAACAAAGGTACTTTTGAACCAGAGAAATTGCATTTCTGCAGTACTTTAGAACTGACAGTGGCTGTATGTATTGCCATAATATACCTGGTTTAATGGAGGAATTGGGAATTCCAATCTATAAGTCAACTGAATGGCGACTATTCATCGATAGCTCAAAGCGGAGCTTAAAGTGTGTCCTCCTAATGGCAATATATTTGGGTCAGTCCCAATTGGCCATTCAGTTTCTCTTTGTGAAGAATATGCAGACATAAAGAGAGCCATTGAGTTGTTGCAATATCACCAACACAATTGGGTCATCTGTGTTGACCTTAAAATGGTATGCTTCCTTCTTGGTCAGCAACACGGATACACCAAGTATCCCTGTTATCTGTGCATGTGGGACAGCAGAGCTCGTGAGAGGCATTGGGTGAAAAGGAATTGTCCTCCAAGATCTGCCCTACAATCAGGTGATCCAAACATTCTACATGAGCCACTTGTTGATAGAAAGAATATTATATTCCCGCCTCTGCACATGAAACTGGGTCTGATGAAGCAGTTCGTTAAAGCATTGCCAACTGAAGGAGACTGTTTCAAGTACCTCATTTTGGCATTTCCTAGCCTGGCATTTGAAAAAAATAAAGGCCGGTGTGTTTGATGGTCCACAGAATCGGCAGCTCATCAAAGATGAACATTTCATCAGGACAATGTCAGAAGTCGAAAAGAATGCTTGGTTATCATTCAAAGTCATTTACAAGGACTTTCTTGGAAACACACAAGCAAATAATTACAGAGAAATTATCCAGTAACTCTTGGAGAGCTACAAAATGCTTGGTTGCAATATGAGCATCAAGGTGCATTTTCTACATAGCCATCTTTCTAACTTCCCGGAAAACCTTGGTGCAGTAACTGATGAGCAAGGTGAACGATTCCACCAAGATTTGAAGGTCATGGAAGGACAATATTAGAGTAGATGGGATGTACATATGATGGCTAACTATTGTTGGAGCATCCGGCGGGATCGTCCTAACACTGAACACTCCAGGAAAAGTTATAAGCGTAAATTTTTACCTTAACCACTTACCCGTTTAATTTTCAAATGATCTACTGTAAAAAAAATGTCATAGAGTAACAATAAATCCTTTGTATGAACAAAGGAAATTTAAATAAACAGTACATTCAAGTTATTATTTCATTATTTTTTCATTGTATGTAAAATTTGTATTTTTTTGACAAAAATGGAGGGTACCCTGTATCGTAAAAACTGGATGTGATAGCAAAAAGCTGGGTCATTTCTAGATTTACCACTCAAAAATTAGTAAAAAAACAAGTGTAAAATCTAACTCAACAAAAAATGCGTTCCCCAGTGTAATGAAGAAGCTTTTGACACAGAATCAATGAAAATCTTTACAATGGGAGATGCTACTCTTGCTAGGATGTCATCATTCAACAGAGGAGAGAAGAACCACAGAACATTCAGGATTAGCCAGAGCACCTGTGCCAGTTTGTGTAAAGGCATTCATTTTGTGAGAGTCAGACCTTACAGTGTTGGATACAGTTCTGCAGTCTACAGTATATGTATGTGTGAATAAATAAATTAATAAAAAAAAAAAAAAACAGGAATAAAAACATCTGCAGCGGCACGGAAGCGCAGTGGGTAGCACTGCTGCCTCGCAGTTAGGAGACCCTGCATGGAGCTTGCATGTTCTCCCCATGTCTGTGTGGGTTTCCTCCAGGTACTACGGTTTCCTCCCACAGTCCAAAGACATGCAGGTTAGATGCATTGGCGATTCTAAATTGTCCCTGGTGTGTGCTTGGTGTGTGTACGCACCCAGCGGTTGGCTGGCGTCCTGTCTGGGGTTTGTTTCCTGCCTTGCGCGCTGTGTTGGCTGGGATTGGCTCCAGCAGACCCCCGTGACCCTGTAGTTAGGATATAGTGGGTTGGATAATGGATGGATGAAAAACATCTGCTATGGTAAATCTCTTACCTGATACTTGTAACTGAACATTATTACTGTATTTTGAGTAAAGCTCTCCTTTTCCAGCTCGACACTTATAAACACCACTGTGTGAGACATTCACAGGGCCGATGGTAAAGTTGCTCTTCATGTCTGATTTATAAGGCTTTTCACATCCGTTCAAGCATAACTCATATTTCCACCCAGCAGGATCTCCATCAACCTGACAGTAAAGAATGACCTGGTCCCCTTCAAAGATCTGTTCTGAATTTAAAGCAAGTTTGGCTGTCCTCTCTGAAAATGAAAAGATGATGAGATGTAAGCACAGGAATCAATTAAAGAAGAACATAGACTGGAAAACATATTTCTCTGCCTCCTCCTCCTCCATCTAACCTTATTAGGACTATAAAGGTTAGGCATTGCTTAAGTATATATACCCATCCCACAGTAAATCCCCTCACCCCATGAGATAAGATCTTTATTCTTGACTGATAAGAGCCAATGTGGATAAATGTTTGAATCTAAATGTTTCTTCTCTTGGTGGATTTTACTCAGCTTGATGAAGCAGAATAGGAATGACTGACAGAAAGTTCAAACTCTGTGAACATTGTATAAACTGGGGCCTGGGGGCAGGAAGTTTAGGACAGGCCAAGTGTAAAATTCTATATAAGGCTTTTTTCAGAGTGTAGAGGTGATTGAGCCACTAGGGTCAAGTGACTGTAATACTCAGCTCAAAAATAATAAGGGGACACGTAATCATCACTGTCTAATAGCAAGTCAGTTTAGCTTCAGGGATATCAGTCTGTCTAGTTATGAAGCATAAGGGGTTATGAATTAACTTCACCTGATTTGGTGCAAATGACAGTGACATCAGGTGCACTGGAGGGGCAACAGCAAGACAACTCCCAAAAAGTGAATGGTTTCACATGTGGTGGTCTCAGACAATTGCTCTCTCCTTGTCCTTCCTGACGGATTCTTCTCTAGTTTTGCATTTTGCTAGTGTCCTTGTCACTACTGGTAGCATCAGGCGGTACCTGCAGCTGATTCAGGTTGTACGGGTAATCCAGTTCCTCCAGAATGGCACTTCCATATGTGCCGTCACAATAAGGTTTTCTGTGTCTCCCAGTATAGTCTCAAGAGCACGAAGGAGACACCAGGAAATGCGCTGCCAGAGCCCTACTAAATGACCTCCAGCTGGCTACTGGTGTGGCATGAGGGCCCGATGTCCTCTAGTGGGACCTGTGCTCACAACTCTTTACTGTGCAGCTCAATTAACATTTGCAAGAGAATACCATAATTGGCAGCTCTGCCATTGGTGCCCTGTTCTCTTCACAGATGAGTGCAGGTTCACACTGAGCACATGTGACAGACGTGAAAGAGTCTGGAGATGCCGTGGTGAATGTTATGCAGCCTGCAACATCATCCAACATGACAGGTTTGGCGTTGGGTCAGTGATGGTCTGGGGAGGCATATCCTTGGAGGTCGCACAGACCTCCATGTGCTAGGCTATGGTACCCTGACTGCTGTTAGGTACGAGGATGAAATCCTCAAAACCACTGTCAGACATTTCACTGGTGCATTGGGCTTTGAGTTCCACCTGGAGCAGGAAAATGTCCAGCCTCGTGTGCCAGAGTGTGTAGGCAGTTCCTGGTTAATGAAGGCATTGATGCCATTGCCTGGCCCGTAAGTTCACCAGACCTGAATCCAATTGAGAACATCTGGGACATTATGTATCAGTGCATCTGACACTGCAAATAAGCATCACAGATTGTCCAGTAGCTCACTAATGTCCTGATCCAAGTCTGGGAGGAGATCCCCAGGACACCATCTGCCATCTCATCCAGTTGCATGCCCAGACACTGGGGGTGCATACAGGCATGTGTGGACCATACACACTACTGAGTCACAATGTGACTTACAATAATGAAATTCACACAAGTTGGATCTTAAATTCTTAAGGAGGTTAGTGAGTACTTATATAAATACTTGATGCATATTTTTGGAAGATCACCGTGCTCTGCAGAAATCCAGAAGGACTGGAAAATGGCAAATATTATCCCGTTATATAAAAGTGATGATCGGGAAGATTCAAGCAACTATAGTCCAGTAAGTTTAAAGTGCGTCACAGAATGTAAGGAATTATTAGGGAAAAACTGAGCAACACATGGCAAGAGCAGGAGTTTTACTGACCCATCAGTGAGAGTTCAGAAAAGGGCAGTCATGTTTTACTGACATGCTGGAATTCTATGGAAGCAATGAAGGTATATGATTAAAGTGGTGCATATGATATTATTTATACTTGACTTTCAGAAAGCATTTGACAAGGTCCCATATGAGAAGTTGGGCATCAATCTTAAAGTAGTCAGAGTTCAGAGTGTACTGTGTAGTTGTGTGCAAAACTGGCTAAACACAACAAGCAGAGGGTTATAGTGTGAGGAAGCTTATTAGAACTGGGTGATGTTAGGAGTGATGTCCCTTGGGAGTCAGTGTTGAGGCTGCTGTGATTCTTAATATTTATACATAATTTGGATAGGAATCTAAATTTGTGGCTGTTGAAATTTAATATAAGTAAATGTAAAGTATTACACAAAGTTAAAAAATATTAGGTTTTAAAACACAATGGGATGTCTCAAAATTGAAAGTATACCTTATGAAAGGGATCTAGGAGTTGTAGTGTACTCGTCACTATCACTTCCAGACAGTATCCAGAAGCCATTAAGAAGGCTAACAGAATGTTAGGTTATATAGCACAATGTGTGGAGCAGAAGTCAAATGAGGTTATGTTCAAGCATTATAATGCACTGGTGAGTCTCATGGCCTCATCTAGGGTACTGTGTGCAGCTTTGGTCTCCAGGCTACAAAAAAGACATAAAGGTGCTAGAAAAAGTCCAGAGAAGAGCAACTAGGCTGATTCCAGTTCTGCGTGTGTTGATTTATGAGGAAAGATTAAAGAAGCTAAATTTTCACTTTAAGAAAAAGGAGATTAACAGGTGACGTGATTGAAGTGTTTAAAATTATGAGGGAAATGAGTACATTGGATGAAGACGATTATTTTAAAATGAGTTCAACAAGAATACGAGAACACAGTTGGAATCTTGTTAAGGGTAAATTTCATACAAACATTAGGAAATTTTTTGTCACAGAGAAGCACAGACACATGGAATAAAAAATGTAGTAGACAGTAGGACTTTAGGGACCCTCAAGGCTATACTTGATATTATTTTGGAAGAATTAAGTGAATATAACTGGCAGACTGGCACTCTATGTTGGGTCGAATAGCCTGTTCTTGTACAGACTATTCCAATGCTCTAATGAGCATGAGACATAAATAACAAATGGTATTAACCTAAACCCCATATGGCAAGGTCAAGTATTCCTGAAAAAAAATTTAGTCAAAGGCTTTTTGAGGTTCTTGGGCCCATTTCATCCCAGGACTGCCTGAACAGGAGTCACTCAAACAATATATAATAACAGGAAGTCCAGAACAGAGAGTGGCCTAATAGACACTTCATGTACAAAAAAAGTCAGCTTTGAACTCCCAACTGACCTTCCAAATAGGTGGACTTATTCAGGTGTGATGTTCAGCCACTGAGCTGCTCATCTGTGACAACCATGACAGCTATATTCAGTCAGCTGTCTGGAGACTAAAAACTCTGTTGTGACTGTGTGATCGATACAGAAATACATTTTAGAAATGAAACTGGGGACAAAAGACAACATCAATAGTAGGGGCAATTTATTATGTAATATTTCTGCTTGGATTCTTGGTTTAATCTTCAAATTGCATTAAAACAGAGATGCTGGTGCTGATTACTAAACTGAACAACAAATAAAGTTATGTTAAATGGGGTCCAGAGAACCAGAACTTCATAAGATGGGAGATGACTGAAACTAAAAATAAACTAAACTTCTCAGTGACAAAGTTTCTAACTCACTGACCAAATGTGCTTAAAAGAAATCAAATAGGTGAATGGGATGGCCAGACTCTCAACATGAATAGTCAATATAAGACTGCTGATCTGAGAAACAAGGAGACACCAAATCTAGAGGCATTACATCAGTACTCTCCTCTGTTAGACCAAATATTGGACTGCACAAGTCTGTCTAGGGACACTTTTAATCAGACTGCCCTGTGTCATGTCGCCCCTGGCTGTGGTTTAAAGTGGTGTTTCTTGTTTGTTTTGTGTTATGTCATTTATTTGTATTAATGTTGATTTTGTTTATTCTGTACATTTTTCTTGGTGCTCATTTGTCTTTGGTTATGTCCCTTATGTTTTGTGGGTGGCTCTCTAAAGGATGGGGCTATCTGCCAATCACCACCAGAAACGGTCCTCCAACCTATTTAAGGGAGAGCTTCCCATGGTTCTTGGTGGTTCATTGAGAGAGGAGTAATTTCTTATTGTTGTGCCTTTTGCTCATTTTATGGATTTCCCAGATTTTCTACCCTGTGCCCTGTTTTTCACTACACCTCTTAGATTCTGTTTTGGAACAGTGTTTATTCATTTTTTGCTCTGTTTTCAACCACAATTCTGGATCCTGTATTGGGACTTTGTTCACTGTGTAGTGCCTTGCCTTTTCAGGCATCTCCTTTGTGCTGTTTGGAGCTTTGGGGCTTGCACTGCATTTTGCTAAAATAAACCTTTTATTTGACAGTGTCTCCACCCTCTAGTGGGAAACTTTGGAAAGTGTTTTAACACCTGTGCTTTGGGACTGCCAGAGTTCACAACACCGTGGTATATCTGATTTAGGGCCCTTGATTTCCGCAATGCAGAAATCACAGACAGAATCAAATAATTAACGTACAAAAATGGATTTTAGATTTAAAAATGGAAATGTGCAGAATTTAGAGACTGAAGGGTTGACTGTTACAAAACTTCCCAAAAAATTAAATGATTGAATAATCTGTAGTTCTATCATTCAGATACTATTTTCTTGTTTGTTGTTTTTCAAGCGAACACAATTCTTTGTAAAAAATTCAGTCATGCCTCTGTTTGTGCGCATGTTTTCTCGTTAAAGGCACACGAATTGGTTACCTGCATGAGACAGAAATGTCAAAGTGAGCAGTATCAGATACCCTAACTACGTCAAAAAAACTAAGAAACACGAGCTTAAGTGCAAAATTGAGGGCACCACAATATCCTGGTGACTTTTACAAATCTGGACAACTTTTCTGCAAGTTTTGCCGGCATACCATAAACTGGACACAAAAAGACACTTTCAATGACCACGTCAAATCTAATACCTATCTCAAGAACAAGGAGAAATGAAGATCAAAAAGTGTTCCCTTTTAGGTAACAATAGAGGAAAAAACAAAAAATTATCAGATGCAAGATGCCAGTTTGTGGTGAAATTTGAGGCCATGCAAGTCAGACATACCACATGAAAAAATAAAGAAGATGTGTCCTTTCTTTATAAAGCACTGTAAACAAAGAGGCGTGCTGCCAGAAAATGAGAGCAGTCTTCGTCAAACTCATTTGCCCCATGTCTTTGAACAACATATGGACGCCGTTCTTAGAAAGATTTGTGGCAATAAAATTTATGTTGTAGTTGATGAAACCACATAGTTCTCAACATAGTGATAGGTGAGTAAACATTCGGCTATATGGTAATTCTTTTATGTAGGCAGTTCTAATTGTACATGAAGTTAAATTTAACCGGAATTAACAGTCTTTCCCATAGAAAAAATGTTATTAGTGAATGGCACTGGTTGTTAACAAGTTCCCTTTTAAAAATGAACAACAGTGTTTCTGGATTTAATAAATGTTTTAAGTCGCGGGGATGAGGCACGCAAGGTCCACATTTGACTCTTCTGTTATAAACTCGGCACCTACAAACCTGGGCAGAAGAGTAGGCTTCTCCTCAGATACAACGAGCACTTGAAAGCGGGTCTCTCTTTCTTTTTTTCTGTTTAATTCCAAGATTTAGTGTCTTGCAGATTAGTATGCTTTTGCTTTGTAATTCATTAATTTAAGATATGCAGTAGATGAAACTACAGATGTAAAGATGCACATTTTCAATCTGTAAATATTTAAGGTTTAAGAATTATTAGAAATAATTTACATAATTACAATTACAGGTACTAAAGACCAGTACTTTTTGGCAGATGTTATCCTTATGGAGAGCTACAACTTTTCCACCTTTTCACAGGCAGCACTTCAGTGCCTTCACAACAACCAGCTGAATCTTAATGACATTTTAGCAGTTGTTACCAGTCTGAAAGCATACCAGGGTGTTTTAAAAGGGGTTATGCCTAACAGTGTACATTCAACTGGCTTGTGTCAATGTCATTAGTTTGGTGGGAGAGACCTGGCAGCATTATAAATACTTTAGTGAGGCTGCATTACTAGTGATGTGGGTAAAGTCTGCCTTCTTCAAGAAGCCTGCCAGGAACCCCTGAGTCAGGAAACAGCAGGTGGAATAGCTGGCTTGAATCAATAGGGTACCATGCTGAACACATTCACCTCTACAAAAAGTTCTTTCTGGCCGAGAACACATCAGCTCAGGCTGTAACAAATATCCTAGACCCTAAAAGTGAAGTTAACCTTCATCTCAGAAGGATGCATCAAACTAGTTACAGCTCTTACAATTCTGGAGGGCACTTACTGTCCTACTGCAGTCTCAGCATACAACATCGTGGAGGATCTGGGCTCCTACCTGATGAATGGAACTGCAAAATAAGGTTCGGTTGTGCTAGTGTGCTGTTTCATTAAAAGGAATGTAAGTGCCAATTCATTATTGTTTGTTTTGTTGTAGCTGTTGCAAAAAAAAAAAAAAAAAACAGAAGTCCGAATCAAGGAAAAATAAAATTGTGAAAACCGAAAATCCAAAAAAATAAATAAATAAAATGAATTCCATAGGGCCCTACTGATCCCCTTTGTACCACTGATATTTCCAACCTGTAACGCCTTCCCCAATGCTACATTCCACGGTTGTTTTGTCTCCACTTGACACTGCTTCCTCTTTTAGGTTTTTTAGCCAAAAAAACACAAGCCAAGAAGAAAATGGAGGCAGTTTATTGTTATCTTCACATTGAACCTAATTCATATGTTTATTTACTTTTCATTGCCTTACCTAGAGAAGGCACAATAGTTAGTACTACTGCCTGACATATTTAGAAGCTTGAGTTGAAATCTTGTGCATTGGTCTCTGTGAGGATTTTGCACCTTCTCCCTGCACATTCCTCCAGGTACTCCAGTTTTCTGGAGCATATAATAGGAAGATCTAAACTTGCTCTCTGAGTAAATGTGTTTGTTTGCTAAAGTATACTGTAGTAAACTGTTACATAAAGCAACTATTTTAGTTTTGTTTTTTGCTGAAGTGGGTATTGTCAAATAACATGTGATCACTATTTATTACTGTGTCCTTCAAAGCTTGGTAGCACAACCTGATTTGCCTGACTGTGAAGCACTATTTGCCACTGCTCCATTGATGTTCAGCTAATGCTTCATTTTCACAGTATCTCTGTTGTTTTTAATGGAAACAAAATAACAAGGAGTCTTTCTACATTGATGAAAAGTGATTGTAAAGCAGATATAAGACCAGCATCGGGCAGATGTACTTTGATGACTTTAATCACTTTTAATATATCTGAATTTTCAATTTTATTTAATTAAACTAAATCACAAAATATTAAACAATAAGAGGTACAAAAAATATATATTTACATAATGTATTCACTGGTGCCCTGTTGTGGGCTGGTACGCTGCCTAGGGTTTGTTTCCTGCCTTGCGCCCTGTGTTGGCTGGGATTGGCTCCAGCAGAACCCCGTGACCCTGTAGTTAGGATATAGTGGGTTGGACAATGGATGGATGGATGGTATGCACTGGTGCAAAGTATTACCCAAAGGAGAAAGAGAGCTAGCAATATGTGAAGAGTTAGAAAGAGGGGCCAGCAGCTGGAATTATGTGGACTGACAGGAATAACCAGAACTTAAAGGGAAGTGAAAGGGAAGTAAAGGAAAGAGCTTTATTAGGGAGGTAAGGAGGGCCGTTAATACTGTGGTATTTTTGGTTTTGACTTTGTATTTCTGTTTACTCCACTGTTTACATTATTATCTGTGGTGGGTGTCACATGACCCAAAATCAAATTTGTTTATAATCAGGCTGAACAAACTACCAATGATAAAGTTCATGTCAAAATGTCTATCATGTGTGTTCTCATGTTTCCTTTTTATTTTGTTTGTTTACTTTAATTTGTAATTTTTCAATTTTTAACATTTGATTTGAACTGTTTCTGCTTGTTTTACATTTTTAAATTTGTGGTGTCAGTGCCCAATGGGGTTTGCTTCACAAAAACCTCAATATTTTAGAGGTTAGAGGTTTATTTGAAAAACCCTGATAGAAAAGAGTTGACAGTGAAAATGTTCATTAAATCACAAGCTCTGGATAAAATAATCTTTCATTCCTGTTTCACTTAATGCTGTTTGTTAATCCTTTCAAATGATCATTATCTTTCTATTAATTTGAGCCAAGTCCCTAAAAAAGATGCAGTTTATTGAAATACAAAAACCACACAAAAATACAATTTTTTATATTTTATCGCACTAACCAGTGTCCTTTGATATTCTAAAACATTTATTTTTGCTTCCCATAACTCAATTGTAGATCACATTGAGTTTAGTAGTATTCTTAGGTTGTAGATCACTCAGTTATTTATTCTACAGTTCATGGATGGATGCACTGAATTTGCTGTTTTAATCCATATAATAATAATACTTAAGGGATTACGATTTATATGGGTCGTGACACTGCTGAGCAACCAAACATTCTTACACTCGACACATCATGCTTCATAGTTACATTTACATTTATTTGTTTAGTAGATGCTTTCATCCAAAGCAACAATAAAGGAGGTCAACATAATCTGGAACATGATATAGTTCTTCTGTTAAGAATGGCTTTCTTTTCACAACAAACATTTGTGTCTGTTCTGTGCACAAAATATTCCTCAAATCATCTTCTAAATCATTCAGGTTCAGGTTGGCTGAAAGGCTTCTTTTTGAAAGAACTCCTTGAATCTCTCTCATATAAAACACTCTTGTGCCTTGTGTTCAATATGATGAGTTCTTGCCCCTTCATCAATTAAAAAAAATAATCAGTGTTGTACAAACTACTCAACATCTATAGATATGTACAGGTACCTTTCTGAAAAGCTACTCAAGTAAATGTAAAATTTGCCATGAGAAAACTACTCATGCAGCAGTTTTAAAGTATCTGATATCAATTGTACTCAAGTACAACTAAATGTAGACTGTCTCGTTATTTTATATCACTCCATCAAATTCCACTTATCCAGGGCAAAGGTCATAGGGCAGCCAAAGTCTGTCACCGCAATCATCTGGTAGAAGACAGAAGCAACAGCTGGACAGGGCATCAGTCCATAACAGGGTGAACACACACAGGCCAATTTAACAATGTCAATCACCAAACCAATTTAACTAAATAAACTCGATCAAAACCATGTGGATAGGATAAGAACATGTAAACTCTAAGTCTACATATCCCTGCCAAAAATCGCAGATTGTGTGTAATAAAAAGCTGCGCACAGCTCTCTTCAGGTCACCCAACATATTTTCAATTAACATCTGGGCTCTGGTTGGGCCATTCCAGAACACTGATCGTCCTTTGATGAAGCCATTGATTTGTTGATTTTTGTGTATGCTTTGGGTAGTTGTCATGCTGAAAAGTGAAGTTCCACTTTATCTTCACCTTCCTAGCAAATTTTTGAAGGTTTTGTACCAAAATAGACTGATACATGGAGCTGTTCATGATTGTTTCCACCTTAACTAAAGTCCCAGTTCCAGCTGAAGAAAACCAACCCCAAAGTATGATGTTGCCTCCACCATGCTTAACTAGGGTCCTTTTAATGATGTGCTGTTTTATTTTTGTACCAAATATACCTTTTGGAATTATAGCCAGATACTTCAACCTTAGTCTCATCAGACCATAATACATTTTTCCACAATGTTGTGAGAGACTGGGTATACCTTTCTGCAAAGTTTAACCAGGCTTGGATGTTTTTCTTTGTGAGAAAAGACTTGCTACACTACCCCACAACCCAGATATATGAAGAATACGAATGATTGTTGTCACATGTAGGGAAAAAATAGTACTTGCCAGGAAATCCTGCAGCTACTTTAATGTTGCTGTAGGCCTCTTGGAGGCCTCCCTGACCAGTCTTCTCCTTGTTATCTCATCAATCTTAGAAGGATGTCCTGATCTTGGTAGAGTCACTGTTGAGCCATAGTTTCTCCACTTGATGACTGTGTTCTTCCTGTCCCATGGGAAGTTTAATGCTTTGGCTACTTTTTTTAACTTCTCACTGATACCTTTCAATGATCCCATTCATGTTTTAATAGCTCTTTGTGGACCATAACTTTTGGAGTATTTTGAAACCAAGAGGATATCAGAATAATCCTATGGAACAGAAAAACTTTAACTGAGCTCAATCAGATTTATACTAACTACTATTTGAGATTTGAGATGAGGCTTATTGTGATTGGTTGATTCTTCAACCACACAGCCATATCCTTGATTATTAGAGGATGAGCGCACTAATGATAACAGGTTTTCCTATAATTTTTTTCATTTTTCACTACACAGCTTCTGATTTGTTTTCACCTTCTTCGTATAGATTGCAATTTTGCAATAAGGTGGAATAAATTCTGACAGGATTTATCTTGGTTTCATTTTTATTTTCTCATATACGAAGTATAGGAAAAGTATTGTAATTGTCCAAAAATTCGATGTCAAGATTTTGATGAATCTCAGCGTTTTAGACCTTCCCGACTCCGAAAATATCATTTTGGAATTGCGTGCCTGTGTGTGTGTGTGTGTATGTAAACACGATAACTTGAGTACGCTTTCACTCAGGTTAACCAAATTTTGCAAACAAGTATTAGGTATAAAATGTTGATTTCTATCAACTTTTGAGCTATTTCCACTAACCGGAAATGGTACTTTACCAACCTCTAAAATACTGCAGCATTATAGGAAGGGATTCACATCTATGAATCGCTTTAATGTTATAATTAAAAAAAAAAAAAAAACACACACAGAAGCACTTCTTTTTAAAGCAGCTCATTGTGCTCTTTGAAAATGCAGCTATTAAACCAATTAATAAATCCTGTCACGTGCATGCACCAGAGGGTCATCTTCCAGCTTTGTCTAAAATAAGTAGTACCACACTGAGACAAGAGGGGTGCTGTCACTAATAGTCTTGTCTCCTTCTTCCTTCACAGCCTTGAGAAACCACCCCTAGAGGGCACTGAAGAGAAAAAAACCCGTCCTTTCCGTTCAGCACACTATAACACGAAAACACTCCAAGAAGATGACATCTTATTTCTATGTTGACCGTGCTTCTGTGCAGAGCCAAACTAGAGTCCTCACAGAAAGGACTACCTTAGTGATAAAGAAAGTACGTTGACGTGCAAAATTGTCATTTATTTTCTGCTTTTTTGTTCAAATTAAACAGGGTTTTTGCTCTGTTGGCACTTCAAGCATTCAACTTTGTCCTTCACCACCATAGAAAACATACTTGTGGACATTCTATGTACATTGCATACCACAGAAAGTTAACATTTCTTTAAATGTGATTTGTTCACAGTTAATGGGACATTATCATTGTATGCAATGTTGTATGCTAAACAGGACGCACCCCTGCATTTCAGTAGAAATTAAGGGTTTGGGAAAAGTTTAACTTTCTTGTTGCTGAGGTGCTGTGTGTGTCACTGATCCACATTTAAAGCTGAAAGATAGCAACTTCAGATGCACAGCCTACCTTTTCCCTCTTTAAAGTAAGGCTCTGTGTGCTCATGCTGTGTCTCTTTCTCTTTTGCTCACCAGCAGAGATGCTGGACAGCTGTGAGAGAGCTTACAACAACTTGTTGATTTTCTCTTTAGTCTGTTTTTAGATACTCTACAATCAGTTGCAACACAGTTTATTCCCCAGTTTTCCCCCAGTTTATCTAGGGTATGTTCTTATAACAGTAAGAAGGTTGTTTAATAACACTGTCCATCTTGAGAGGCGCTGCTATTTCTCTAAGATTATAAATAACAATGCTAGTAATCCCACAGTCTTATTCTTGACGATTGATCGTCCGCTAAACCCAGGTAACTCAAAGGAATGCCTCCTAAGTACTTCCAGTAAAACCTGTGAGGCTATTTTTCAACCAAAAAATTAATGATATTAGAAATAACATAGTATATCTCCCCAACACTAAGGATCCTCCTAAACCCCAGCATTCTGTTATAAACAAATTAAACTCTTTCACTAGGATAGATTTACCTGATTTACAAAAAATAATATCTCAATTAAATCCCTCCACCTGCGTCCTAGACCCAATACCAACAAATTATTTCAAAGAAGTATCAGGCGTGCTAATGGATAATGTTCTTGACATAGTAAATTTGTCATTAGATACGGGGGTCTTCCCAGACTGTCTTAAGACTGCTGTAGTTAAACCCCTACTTAAGAAACATAATCTCGACCTCTCGGCTCTTAAAAATTTTAGACCCATCTCTAACCTGCCTTTCTTAAGTAAAGTTCTGGAGAAAGCAGTCATTATGCAGCTAAATGACCACCTAAATAAACATGCTATTCTTGATAAATTTCAGTCAGGTTTTGGAACAAATCACAGCACAGAAACTGCACTCGTTAAAGTAGTAAATGATTTGCAGGTGAATGCAGACAGAGGCCATTTATCTGTTCTCATCCTCTTAGATCTGAGTACTGCATTTGACACCATTGATCATAATATTCTTAGAAATCGCCTTAGTCAATGGGTGGGCCTCTCTGGAAGTGTCTTAAATTGGTTTGAATCCTACCTGACAGGGAGAAAATTCTTTGTTAGTTGTGGTAATTACAACTCAAAGACACATGATATCCAATATGGTGTTCCACAAGGCTCTATCCTGGGTCCGCTGCTATTCTAAATCTACAGTACATGCTTCCGTTAGGTCAGATTATCTCAGGGCACAATGTGAGCTACCACAGCTATGCTGATGACACACAGCTGTACTTATCAATAGCACCTTATGACCCCGATTCTCTTGATTCACTAACACAATGTCTGACTTGTATCTCAGAATGGATGAATAGTAACTTTCTTAAGTTAAATAAAGAGAAAACTGAAATCTGGCAATAATGGATACAATGAGGCTATTAGAAATAAACTGGATACATTAGAATTAAAAGTCAAGACAGAGGTAAAAAGCTTAGGGGTAATTGTTGACTGTAATCTGAATTTTAAATCAAATATTAATCAGATCACTAGGACAGCATTTTTTCACTTAAGAAACATAGCAAAAATTAGACCTCTTATATCACTGAAAGATGCTGAGAAATTAGTTCACGCGTTTGTTTTCAGTCGACTAGATTACTGTAACGCACTCCTCTCAGGACTACCCAAAAAAGACATAAATCGTTTACAACTAGTGCAGAATGCAGCTGCTAGAATCCTAACTAGGAAAAGAAAATCCGAGCACATTTCTCCAGTTTTGATGTCACTACACTGGTTACCTGTGTCATTCAGGATTGACTTTAAAATTCTGCTTATGGTTTATAAAGCCTTAAATAATCTTGCTCCATCTTATATATCGAATGTCTGACACCTTATATTCCAAATTGTAACCTCAGATCCTCAAATGATTATCTCCTTAGAATTCCAAGAACAAAACTTAAAAGAAGTGGTGAGGCGGCCTTCTGCTGCTATGCACCTAAAATCTGGAATAGCCTGCCGATAGGAATTCGCCAGGCTAATACAGTGGAGCACTTTAAAACACTGCTGAAAACACATTACTTTAACATGGCCTTTTTATAACTTCACTTTAACTTAATCCTGATACTCTGTATGTTCAATTCATCATAATAACTATTCATGGTGGCTCTAAAATCCGTACTGACCCCTACTCTCTCTTCTGTTTCTTTTTCCGGTTTCTTTGTGGTGGTGGTCTGCGCCACCACCACCTACTCAAAGCATCATGATGCTCCAACAATGATAGATGGATCAAAAGCCAGAAGTCCACATGATCATCATCATCATCATCAAGTCCTTCCGTGAGAACCCTAACTCCAAAGAGGACTGTTTCATTTATGTTAGGTAGAATGCCCAGAGGGGACTGGGCAGTCTAATGGTCTGGAATCCCTACAGATTTTATTTTTTTCTCCAGCCGTCTGGAGTTTTTTTTTGTTTTTTCTGTCCACCCTGGCCATTGGACCTTACTCTTATTCTATGTTAATTAATGTTGACTTATTTTATTTTCTTACTGTGTCTTTTATTTTTCTAGTCTTCATTATGTAAAGCACTTTGAGCTACTTTTTGTATGAAAATGTGCTATATAAATAAATGTTGTTGTTGTTGTTGTTGTTTGTAATTGTTTCAATTTCTGTGTGCTATGACTTGCTGCTGGTCTTATTGCAGACTACAAAGAGTAAATCATTTTTAAGAAAATCAGAACTTTTTGCTTTGACAATTAGCAGTTTGGAAGCAAAGAAGATGAAAAACTCAAAGGCCCAATTTAAGAAAATTCAAATTAACAGAATTAGGCATGAAAGCCATCTGACATGCAGTCTGCTGTGGACCTTTTAGCTGACTGTTTAAATATGAAAAATTAGATTTCACATACAGCTAGAGAAGAATTCAAGAATGTGAACATCTTAATCTTTTACTAGACAAAGTGGTTTCAAGTACAGCAAGTGTAAAGTGAACACAGAGGAAATGATCAATGCCAACACTAATGTGACATGGATTCTTTGTAAGTTTCCCCAATTGGTGCTCAAGATAAGACTGTTAAGATTGACTCCAAAGAACATGAGTTGGATAAAGGCAGAAAAAATACAGTTTGCTATTTTTGCACAGAGCAAAATTTTCAATGCTTTAATTACTGTGTAAGCCATTAAATTTTAGCATTGCTTTATTGATATGAATTGCTCATGTGACACTTGCAGAAAGTGTAGTGCCTTCAGATTGTCAGACAGACTCATAATTGGATGATGTTTTGTCAGAGATCAAGATCAGCCATAAAACTCACAAGTTCTGCATCTATCGATAAAACTACGAAACAGTCTTAAAGGGTCAAAGAATGCAAATGTGTAAGTTTGCTAAGACTGGTGTAGTTTACAGTGTTACATGGTGCAGTGATATGTACATTCAGAATGTCAGCAATTGGGTGTGCACTCAAGTGGTAAAGAATCACAGACAATGTTAATGTTATGGCCCAAGGACAAGAGCCCAGAGATTTGTATGGTTGTGTGTGAAGATTATAACATTTGTACTTTCTTGCCATGAGCAGGGTATTTATCTATCAATTTGTCAAATAAATATACATGTTTTTGTGAGGGGACTTCATGTTAAACAGTGCTTTTTTGTAGTCCCCTATAAGTCACTCCATACAGATGTCTATTGCACTATGGCTGCTATGCAATTGCATATGGTTTAGCATTGTCCCTTGACTTCAGACAAGTAGCACATCTTGTACGTTTATTGAAGTGTATCTTAAACTGAATCCCATCTAGTACTTTCAATCACTTCACTGAGCACAGGCAAAAAGAAGAACCAGATTAAAAAAAAACTTAAAGGGCAGCCATTCCACACTCACAATCCCACTGATTACCAGTGCATCTGCCAAAGTTGACTGCTTGCAACTCCATTAGAATGCAGTAACAGGTTTAGGTTATACCTGCAGGGTCTCAGCCCTTCTGGGACTAAATAGTGCTGGTCTTATCATGGACGCATCAATTTTTAAAGGGCAGAGCCCCCCATTGTTGATGCAAACTGCGTTTCCCGCCTTGTCCATAGTCTTAAAACAGAAATCCTTTGCACACTAACTGCCCATGTCATTGTGGTCACAACCAGCTACATAAGATAACAGGATAAAATAGCTTTAAAATAATAAACATTTTAATGAAGATTTAAAAATGAAGAAAAGCAAAAAAGAGCAGGGAAAAATGAAAACTGGAATTAGAGAAAAAAATAATAAAAGTAGGAAAGAAAACACCACATAGTCATTAATGTAATTTACAAACCCAATCTACTGTCTGCAGGTAAGGAAAGGTTAATTAGAATCTGCTAAAAAACAAAAATTAGTTCATAAATACTATCAATACACATGAATAGATCTACATTGTCATCCTTAGTTCCACTAGGATGTTTTTCTCATTTGAAACTTATCACAGGTGTTAAATGCTGGTAATTCTTCTTGAGGGACCACATGTAAACTTTTGGCATCTCAGTAAGAACATGTATTTCATAAAACATCTGAATAAAAGATCCATCCATCCCTACCGGGGAAAAAATAATTTGATGCATCTGTACAGAAAATTATGTCTTAATTTCCCTCTCACCCTGACCAACACACTGCCACTGTTCTTTTTCCATTTCCCAATCCTTTTACTTTCACCTCTGTCACGAACACAGACCACTCTGGCCCAGTAATGAAAGCTCAGCCTAGGAAATGAATTGAGCCAGAAATGGCCTGGGGCCTCATGTATAAACGGTGCGTATGCACAAAAATGTTGTATACTCCCGCTTCCATGCTCAAATCACGATGTATAAAACCTAAACATGGCGTAAAGCCACACACATTTTGACACTAGCTCAATCCTTTGCGTACGCAAGTTCTCTGCTCGGTTTTGTAAACTGGTGGCACACAGCATCAAAGCAGTGCCTTTGTTCCAGTGTGGTTTCCCTTTCCTTTTTTTCATCCATATCCCTGGTGAGGCTTTATCATATACACTGAAATTAACCACATATTGTTTATTAGTTTAAGGCATCTGATTGTAATTAACCTGTAACAATATAATGGTCCACAGAATGGCCAAACTATTCCAAATACCATAGCTGCTTTAGTGTTGTTACTATCACTGCACCTTCTTCTTCTTTTAGCTGCTCCCATTAGGGGTTGCCACAGCAGAGCATCTTTTTCCATAATACTCTCACTGCACCACTCAGAGTATTTATATCACTGTATCTGAGTGTGGAATCACAGCTCTACAGCAGCTGATCGGAAAGAGAATTATTGGTATACAGCATCAAGTACATGCTGCCTAATTGAACTGCTCTTAAACGGCAAACACTTCAGAGCCTTTCCTGACATATGTTGACAATATCACTTTTTAGATGAAATGCAGCAAAATATGTTTATTACATTATACAGATAAAATGTTAACATCATTTAAATAATCTATATTTTTAATAATTAAACATATGAGGACACGGTGTCGCAGTGCTAGCAAGGAGCTGGCGCCCCGTTCAGGGATTTTTCCTGCCTCGCGCTATATTCTTGCTGGGGCTGGCATGACATTGGAAGGATAGATGGATGGAATAATTAAATGTGTACTACGAAGATATTTCAGCGTTCCTTAAAGGTTTTGAAGAATCTGTATTCTAAGCTTAAAGATGGCTTAACGTCTATTACTGAGCTGATTGTGTGGTGATTGGATACTTGGAGAAAGAAAAAGGAAGGACAGGAATTGGGGGTTAATACTTTGAAAAGAGACAGTACTGCTAAAACAAATTATTTCATCGAAGGTCATGCAGCAAGCATCTTGCGCAAGGCAGGAACAATCTCTGGATGGGGCGCAAGTTCATCACTATTATTGCACCACCACGTTCACATGTTTAATACATGCTTTAATTGATGTAATATGAATACTGAAATGATATCAACTATACATCTCAGTATTTTAATTATTCCGAGAACTGTAATATCACGAATGTAATGGATTCTGTGTCCTGTCGGAGGAAGAGAAAGCCTGTTTAAGAAGCACATAGTGATTCACACATAGAACACATAGAAGAACACATATAAATCAAAGCATTTAAAATGCTACTTTAGTTACAATGGGATTTGATAAACTAGTAAATTAAACGATTTTAAGGTGAAGTTTATGACATTCTACTTTAATGACAAAATAAACTACGTGATTAAAGTGGAAGTTGAGATTAAAGTTGACATTTCTGGCTTTTTTCTCCCACTGTGTCCCTATTTTTTTTTTCTTTTCCCTGTACCCTAATAAGCTTTCCTATGACACTCAGACGGTGGGCTACAACTCACCTTTTCACGACGGCTTTGATATCTGACAACTTTTTTATTTCAGGAACTGTGTGACTTTGTGAAGTTGAGCTTTCGAGTTTTTCCAACACTCTATGTCACTTGATCAGCTTCCTTCTGTTGTTTATACCACTGTTTAAACCAAAAAATATGTTTTTCCTTGCCTCCACTTGGTATTCGCTGAAATTCTTCTATCTTCCCCGTGCTTTTGCCATTACCTTTTCACAGAACGCTGAGCTTAAGGGCTATTTATATTGATTTGCATATTCAAAGAGACATAATTCGGGGGGGGGGGGTTGGGGAGTGGCGACATGTACTTGCATTACTTTTCACGCTCACTGGGATTTATGTAGCGGAAGAACATGGAAGTTGGCATACGCACAGATTTATGCATCTGGATTATTTTGTGCATACAGACATTTCCGCTTTTGTCCATATGCCATGTTTTAGTGTGAATTCAATGCATGGCATTATGCATGAGGCCCCTGGAGAGAATCAGCTGAGATTGGCATCTCCAGTTCTGACTGTCAGTTATGAAAATCTGAAGATTTAACAATGGACAGAGTATAAGAATAAGAATAGTAATTTTTCTATCAGGACATTTTAAAATCTCAATTTTTGAACTGTGAGGTTTTATGCCGTGTTCCCCTGTTAAGATCTGAACTTAGTGATTTCTCTATTTTCTTTAAAAAGATTTGCTTGACAACTTTGATAAACAATTTATTTCAGTTTCCAGTGTGAGTTTGAAGATAAAAAATTTTTTTAGTGCCCCAGTATTATACTTTGATATCATGAATAGATTTTAAATCATAACAGTGCTTTATGGATGATAGTAAGTGTGAAACTTAAGATGCACGTAATTAGAAATAAGTAAATTTTAATTTTACAAAGAAATGTTTATTTTAATCATATGTGTCATTAATGTGTCATCTATAAAAAGAAGCCATTTATTTCAGGGATTACACTATCTCAGATGGGAAAGTACAAGGTGGGACTAATGTTACCATTGCCTTCACATCTCTCACTCCTTAGCTTGGTAAAGAGGGAGAGAGAACCTGGGTATCCACTAAGGCCCATATCTACATAAATCTTACTAGTATTTTTTTAGTATCCCTCTTACTAAATGAAAAAATTTTTAAAAGAACAGATTATCTCAAATCTCTCACACAAAAATAAATTGGAAACCAAGAAGGCTTCAGAGTTAATCAGCAAAATTACTAGAATAGATCAAGAACACGCCAGGTCTTCAAATGAGGCACTTTTTAACAAAAGACAAGCTTTGCAATCAGAAGTCAGCCTCTTGACAACAAAAGAAAAGGAACAACTAATTTTTAAATTGTGACATCATTGCTATGAATATGGAGAGAAGGCTATAAGATCTTAGCTCAACAAATCCACAATCAGGAAGTTCACAATGCAATATCAGTAATCACAAACACAGATGGACATAAAATCATTGACCAAAAAAATATAATGTACACATTTAGAGACTATTATAAGTCCTTATATCCTGCTCAGTTTAAAGAATACAAGACACAATCTAATGTGTTGTTTGATACATTACGGATACCACAGCTAGATATTCTCAGTGCAGAGGAACTGGATAAACCTCTAACTCTATCAGGATTACAAGATGCTCTAAACTCACTTCAGAGCTGGGACGCACCAGGTCCTGATGGCTACCCTGCTGTATTTTATAAAAAAAATGTTCAATTAAGTTAGCTCCCCTTTTATTAGCAACATTTATAGAAGCCAGAGACAATAAAATTCTACCTCAAACTTTTACCAACCATTAATTCAGCGGTTCTCAAACTTTCGTATTTCGTGCCCCCCTTTATTACCTGGAATAATTCTGTGCCCCCTGCATAATATAAGATAGATGAGAATAACCCATGATACAACTAACAAAGGTATGATACTCGTGCAGTGTCATGCTATCCTATCATTTTTATTTCCATAAGATTTGCATGTGTTCAGCTAACTTCGATGAAATATTTGCAATTTATTTTTTTTAAAGTGCTTTAATAACTGTTAAAATGCCTTGTGTGGTTTTTGGTAGTAATTCTAATCCCAAAATCAAAGAATAAATTATTTATTCTTATTTAATTATTTTTTATGTAAAGAAACCATTAAATATGTTTTAATTTTTAAAAAATCTCATAAACGAGGACACCGATGAAGTCAATCTGCGCGAGACGAATGTATCTTCGTCCAACAAATATTATACTGTACCGCTGTTAGTTGTATCATGAAAATAACCCAAACGAGTAAACTCGATTTGGCAATAATGGCTACGCTGCCAATGTGGTGCAGTTGCACCGCATTATCACATGATCTACTGTTACCCGAATGTTCGCGACAGATACCAATACGTCTCGAACTTTCTGGATTGAAAATATGCAACTATAAAAGCAGCAGCAGCTGCGCCGCTCATCAGTTAGTCATTAGATCTATGCCTTAGAAATGTTTTATTTTAATTTTAGTTATAATGCATTTGTTGTGATTATATGCTTGCAAATTTAAATTTGAAATAAAAATGTAAAAAATTAATTTTGATGTCTTGTTCATTTATTCAATGCCCTCCTTGTACAGCTTCAGTGCCCCCCCAGGGGAGCGCACCCCACAGTTTGAGAACCACTGCATTAATTAACATTTTTCTTAAGAGAAATAAGGACTTATTACAATGTGCATCATACAGCCCTGTCTCACTTCTGAATAAGGATGTTAAGGTACTCCCCTAAGTTCTAGCTAGAAGGATTGAGAAAGTAGTCCCTTCGGTAATATTACAAGGCCAAACTGGATTTTTTAAAGGTAGACACTTGGCTTCCAGTTTTCAACATCTATTTAATGTAATATATTCACCCACAAAGTCTAACACCCCGGAGATCTTATTATCTTTGGATGAAGAAAAAACATTTGGTATGGTTGAATGGGGGTACCTATTCACAACTTTGCATAAAATTTGGGTTTTACCCAAACATATGTGCATGGATCAAACTACCGTATACCAGTCCAGAAGCTTCAGTTTGTATTAACATTATTTCAGACTACTTCAGACTAGAACATTTTACTAGGCAAGGATGCCCCTTGTCACCACTGCTATTTGCAATCGCCATTGACCCATTGGCTGTTCACTTTTGAAATGCATCAGAGTTAAAGAGGGTTTTCAGAGAAGGTCTTTAACAGAAAATATCGCTATAAACAGATGATATGGTACTGTATATATCAGACCCACAAAATTCTGTACCTGCAGCCCTAACTACACTAGCAGAATTTTGAAAGATGTCTGGCTTCAAAACTAAGTTGAACAAAAGTGAGCTTTTCCCTGTGAATTCCCTAGCAAACATTAGTTTGGACACCTTCTCTTTTATTACTTCATATCAGTTTAAATACCTCGGGGTAAACATCACAAGTAAATATAAAGCTCTATTTCAACAAAATTTTGCTATCTGCTTGGAAACACTTAAGACACGCATACATGGTCTACCCTCCTTCTTACTTTAGCATGGAGAATTAACAATATCAAGGTGAATATCCTCCCTAAACCTCTGTTTCTATTTCAAAACATCCCCATACACATTAACAAATCTTTTTTAAGAAATTAGATTTAATCAAAATTTCATTTGGAATTCGAAATATCCACGCATTGCAAAGGGCAACCCTACAACTACCTAACTCAGAAGGTGGCATGGCTCTAACTAATTTGCAATTTTATTACTGGGCGGCAAATATACAAGCTATAAAAACCTGGACATGGACACAAATGGATGAACAGACACAGGGTTGGTCCGGAATAGAAATGAAATCCAGCAGCACTTCTTTATATTCCTTGCTTTGTACACCAGCAAATACAAGGTATCATCAATATATTAACAACCCAATTGTCCTTCATTCAGTAAGAATATGGAACCAATGGAAGCATTTCAAGTTAGAGAATATTTTATCTGTGGCACATCTACATGATAACCATCTTTTTCCACCCTCTCAAACTTACACAGTTTTTAATGTTTGGAAATCATATGGGATTAAATCATTTAAAGATATGTATATAAATAATCTCTTTTCATCCTATAAACAATTACAGTCCAAATTTAGCTTCCCATCAGCACAATTTTCCCACTATCTCCAAATTAGAAACTTTGCTAAACAAAATCAACCCAACTTTGCTCACTTCATACCTATTTCTATTCCAGAATAAATATTAATCAGTCTTGAGGATTTAGCATTTCTATAATATGTACAAACATTTTAAAGTTCCTATCTTTCAAAGATCCCAGAGTACAGTGGCAAAAAGATCTGTCATTCAACATTACAGAAAACTGAGTGGAAAGCAACCATGCACAGAATTCACTGTAGCTCTCATATGCACAAAACATTCAATTATTCAACTTAAAAATGTTTTATAAAGCACATCCATAATGTTTAAAATTGTCCAAAATGTTGCCAGGGCAAGATCCAACCTGTGAACACTGCAATCAAGCTCCAGCCTCACTATGCCACATGTTTTGGCTGTGTACCAAATTAACATCATTCTGGACAAAAAAAAATATAAATGCCTATCAGACAGCCTTAGTATCACAATCACTCCGAATCCTTTAATAGCTGTGTTTGGTGTACTACCAGATGGGCTTAAAGTGGAGAAGGACCAACAAACTGTAATTGCCTTTACTTCACTATTAGCATGTAAACTTATCTTCTTCAACTGGAAGAATGCTAACCCACCTCATTTAAGTCAGTGGGTAACTGATGTCATATACTATTTGAAATTGGAAAAAAAATTTGTTCAAAACGTTTTTTAAAACTTGGCAGGATCTAATCAATACCATTTTAGAATAAGCATTTTTATTGGGGAGAAGGACTTCTTTCCCTCTTTTCTACTCTCAAACTTTTACGCTGGCTGTTGGCCTTACTCTCTTTCTCATGGGTGGGGGTTGAATTGAATTTAGTTTACATGCTTTTAACAAATTTAATAAAAAATAAAAAGGAGATTGAGTATTAGTTACAGGACCCCAAAAATATGCAATGGTCTCCCTGCTACTATAAGAGATTCCCCTTCAGTCTCAGTTTTTAAATCCTGGCTGAAGATTCACTACTTATGTTTAGCATACCCTGACTAGAGCTGCTCATTAGCTGTGCATACTGCATCACTGTTGTTGGTCATTAGTACTAAAATAAGTAACTAGGGGGCTTTGCCCCCTGCTCGCTTCACTTGCCAACCCCCCGGCCTGCGCTACACCCCAGCCACTTTGCATCTCTGCCGCTCACTTATGTGGATATCACTTTCACCAAACAACAAATCTTTTAATTCTCACGGATACGCCTCTTCATTGGGAAGAAACACTGCTTTTCCCTGATGGCAACATGAATTAGACGATCTACAATCTCCGACTTAAAGTTTAAATCCTAACAATATATATGATCTCTTTTCGCTGTTCCATTATTTCACTGAATTAATAATTTCCATTTGTTTGCACTAAAGTGATCCTCACTATCATTTTTTTGAGACTTTCGAAATTTTAGTTTTTTCTCTATCTCTATCCTGCTCTGTATGTGTATCGAGTCAACGTTTTTGAATTCTTTATGACGTTCTACTTTGCCATCTATTCTTTGTCTTTTATTTCCAGCCCCAGGTGTGGTTAAATCTTTTGGCACAAAGTCTCGTCTCACGGGACGTGAAAGTATCTCTCTGAAAAAGTCACGTCTCGTCCCATGCTAAAAAGTCTTGTCTCGACCAGGATTTCTTTATTATAACAGAGAGATGTGATGTTTATAAACAGTTACTAACCCTCCCCTATTCTGTTTCTCTTCTTGGTATCCTCATGTGGCGCTTGGTGCCACTGCTCTAATGCCAAATTGTTTGTCTGCCATTGGAAAAGTCACCTCAGATACTGTAAAAGATCACTGGAATCATCAGGTAAAAGTGTCCTTTCATCAGAGTGGCTGGCTCAGCAATGACTCAGCTGTAATCGCCACTGGAGGCAAGGTGGTTGGTTAAAGTCTCAAGGATTCTGACTGTGTTTGGCTTGTCTAACAATGTGGTTGTGGTTCCACTATTAACAGATATTGTAGTTTTTCATTTATGTTAATTAGTTTCTACTTTGTTTCTGAATAAATCTATATCCTTATATGTGGTAGTCCTGTATTTAGTGAATGTTATAAACTATAGCATTTGTCACAGCCCTCTGTGCCTGCACTTGATGAGGAGCGTGTGGAAGAGAAATGTATTTTATACTATAATATCGTAATTAGGCTTAAGGTTTTTTGGGGGTTTCTTCTAGTCTTCTTAGAGAGTCAGTGCTGGGGAAGGCTGTCAAAAAACAGCCCATTGTCTACCTGTGCAATCACTGTAGGGTCCAGGTATTGTCTCATGCTACCAGTAGTGACACTGACCATAGCCAAATGCAAAACGAGTGAAAAACCAGATAAGGAGGGAAAAATGTCAGTGGCCTCCACCTGTTAAACCATTCTTGTTTTAGGGGTCATCTCATTGTTGCCCCTCTAGTGCACCTGTTGTTAATTTCATTAAAACCAAAGGAGCTGAAACTGATTAACAACCCCCTCTGCTACTTAACTGACCAGATCAAAAGCCCAGAAGTTTCATTGTCTTGATGCTATACTGATTAAAAAGTGTTCCTTTATTTTTTTTGAGCAGTACAGTATATTTATATTAAATAAATTAGCAGCTTTGAACCAAGAATGCTTAAAAAGATGTTAATTATATACATAAATTGTTAATGTCCATTTTCACAAATCATTGTATATCAGAAAAATTACACATGACCTGAAGACGTAATTCAGATTTAGGCTGATGAAGTTTAATTTAAATCGTTGACATTTTACAGATAAAAAGTTAAATAATGATGACATTCCAAAGGACAAGGCCTAAAACAGGAAACTACATTGTATATGTTGTAATCAGACGTTGCAATGGAGTTGTCACAGCTCACACCATACAATGTAAAGTGATTAAGATGACTAAGCAGATTTGTCTTGTGTAAATGAAGGCAAGTTAAACTTCAATGATAAAACACACTTGTGAGGCTTTAGACTACTGTGAGCAGATTTGGTCTCTGTATAATAAAAAAAGACATGACAGAATAACGATTACCTTGGGCTCAAAGAGGGCAATGCTACATTAACAATACATTTGTCGAACACTTATTAACACATTGGACCTGGCTGTTCTACCACTTCTCCCCTCAAAGCTTAGTATTAAGGAAACACAAAAACAAAAGGAAACATTAGTGGAACAACACAAGAGAAAATTTTACAAATATAGATATATTTAAGCTAAACAATTACACACTTTTACTCACTACGAAGGCAAAAACAAAATAAAGTCACCTATAACTGTCTCTCAACCAAATGCCTATCCCATGACATAGACACTCCTTAAACACACCAAAATCCCACTTTTCGTTAGAAACGATGGCCAGCCCTAACAAACCCAACATATATATATATATATATATATATACACACTCACCTAAAGGATTATTAGGAACACCTGTTCAATTTCTCATTAATGCAATTATCTAATCAACCAATCACATGGCAGTTGCTTCAATGCATTTAGGGGTGTGGTCCTGGTCAAGACAATCTCCTGAACTCCAAACTGAATGTCAGAATGGGAAAGAAAGGTGATTTAAGCAATTTTGAGCGTGGCATGGTTGTTGGTGCCAGACAGGCCGGTCTGAGTATTTCACAATCTGCTCAGTTACTGGGATTTTCACGCACAACCATTTCTAGGGTTTACAAAGAATGGTGTGAAAAGGGAAAAACATCCAGTATGCGGCAGTCCTGTGGGCGAAAATGCCTTGTTGATGCTAGAGGTCAGAGGAGAATGGGCCGACTGATTCAAGCTGATAGAAGAGCAACTTTGACTGAAATAACCACTCGTTACAACCGAGGTATGCAGCAAAGCATTTGTGAAGCCACAAC
>JANRMT010062797.1:10585136-10618530 GCA_026402145.1 Polypterus bichir lapradei | reverse complement strand
GAAATAAAGGGATTGTGTTAAAAATGCTTTAGTTGCCTCACATTTTTATGCAATCTAGTTGTTCAACCCACTGAATTAAAGCTGAAAGTCTGCACTTCAACTGCATCTGAGTTGTTTCATTTAAAATTCATTGTGGTAATGTACAGAGCCAAAATTAGAAAAAAGTTCTCTCTGTCCAAATATTTATGGACCTAACTGTATGTATGATATTAATTTTTTAAAATAAAAAACAGGAATAAAAGCATCTGTTATGGTAAATCTCTTACCTGATACTTGTAACTGAACATCATTACTGTATTTTGAGTAAAGCCCTTCTTTTCCAGCTCGACACTTATAAACACCACTGTGTGAAACATTCACATGGCTGATGGTAAAGTTGCTTTTCATGTCTGATTTAAAAGGCTGTTCACTTTCGTTCCACCAAAACTCATATTTCCACCCAGCAGGATCTCCATCAACCTGACAGTAAAGAATGACCTGGTCCCCTTCAAAGATCTGCTTTGAATTTAAATCAAGTTTGGCTGTCCTCTCTGAAAATGAAAAGATGATGAGATGTAAGCACAGAAATCAATGAAAGAAGAGCATAGATTGGAAAAAATATTTCTCTGCCTCCTCCTACATCTAACCTTATTGGGACTATAAAAGTTAGGCATGGCTTAAGTATATGTAACCATCCCACAGTAAATCACCTCACCCTATGAGATAAGAACTTTATTCTTGACTGATAAGAGCCAAAGTGGATAAATGTTTGAATCTAAATGTTTCTTCTCCTGGTGGATTTCACTGAGCTTGATGAAACAGAATAGAAATGACTGACAGACAGTTCAAACACTATGAACATTGTATAAACTGGGGCATGGGGGGTTCAGGAAGTTTAGGACAGGCCAAGTTTAGAATTCTATATGAAACCTGTCTAGATTTAGTACTTTGTAATAATCAGGATAGAATTCAGGGTGTAGTGATGATTGAGCCACTAGGGTCAAGTGACCGTAATACTCAGCTCAAAAATAATAAGGGGACACTTGATCATCACTGTCTAATAGCAAGTCAGTTTAGCTTCAGGGATATCATTCTGTCTAGTTATGAAGCATAAGGGATTGTGAATTAACTTCACCTGTTTTGTTGCAGGTGCACTGGACAGGAAACAGCAAGACAACCCCCAAAAAGTGAATGGTTTTACATGTGGTGGCCTCAGACAATTGCTCTCTCCTTGTCCTTCCTGACGGATTCTTCTCTAGTTTTGTATTTTGCTAGAGTCCTTGTCACTACTGGTAGCATGAGGCGGCGCCTGCAGCTGATTCAGGCTGCACGGGTAGTCCAGTTCCTCCAGGATGGCACTTCCATATGTGCTGTCACAATAAGGTTTGCTGTGTCTCCCAGCACAGTCTCAAGAGCATGAAGGAGACACCATGAAATGTGCTGCCAGAGCCCTACTAAATGATCTCCAGCTCGCTACTGGTGTGTCATAAGGGCCCGATGTCCTCTAGTGGGACCTGTGCTCACAGCTCTTCACTGTGCAGCTCAATTGACATTTGCCAGAGAATACCATAATTGGCAGCTTTGCCATTGGTGCCCCGTTCTGGAGATGCTGTGGTGAATATTATGCAGCCTGCAAGATCATCCAGCATGACCGGTTTGGCGTTGGGTCAGTGATGGTCTGGGGAGACATATCCTTGGGGGGGTCGCACAGACCTCCATGTGCTAGGCTATGGTACCCTGACTGCTGTTAGGCATGAGGTTGAAATACTCAGAACCATTGTCAGACATTTCACTGGTGCATTGGGCCTTGGGTTCCTCCTGGAGCAGGAAAACGTCCAGCCTCGTGTGGCCAAAGTGTGTAGGCAGTTCCTGGTTAACAAAGTCATTGATGCCATTGACTGGCCCATATGTTCACCAGACCTGAATCCAATTGAGAACCTCTGGGAAGTTATGTATCAGTGCATCTGATGCTGCAAATAAGCACCACAGACTGTCCAGTAGCTCACTAATGCCCTGATCCAGGTCTGGGAGGAGATCCCCTAGGACACCATCTGCTATCCCATCCGGTTGCATGCCCAGACATTGGGGGTGCATACAGGCATGTGTGGACCATACACACTACTGAGTCACAATGTGACTTGCCGTAATGAAATTCACGCAAGTTGGATCTTAAATTCTTAAACAGGTTAGCGAGTACATATATAAATGCTTGTTGCATATTTTTGGGAGATCACTGTGCACTGCTGAAATCCAGAAGGATTGGAAAATGGCAAATATTATCCCGTTATATAAAAGTGATGATCAGATTCAAGCAACTAAATTCCAGTAAGCTTAAAGTATGTCACAGGTAAATTAATGGAAGGAATTATTAGGGAAAAACTGAGCAAAACATGGCAAGAGCAGAAGTTTTACTGAACCGTCAGTGAGAGTTCAGAAAAGGGTGGTCTTGTTTTACTGACATGCTGGAATTCTATGGAAGCAACAAAAGTATATGATCAAAGTGGTGCATATGATATTATTTATACTTGACTTTCCGAAAGCATTTGACAAAGTCCCACATGAGAAGTTGGGCACCAATCTAAAAGAAAACAGAGTTCAGAGTGTACTGTGCAGTTGGGTGCAAAACTGGCTAAAAAGCAACAAGCAAAGGGTTATAGTGAGAGAAAGCTTATTAGAACTGGGTGATGTTAGGAGTGATGTCCATCGGGAGTCAGTTTTGAGGCTGCTGTGATTCTCGATATTTATAAATGATTTGGATAGGAATATAAATAATATAATGGTTAATATTGCAGATGATATTAAGATTGGTGGATTGTCAGATAATCTAGAATTTGCAGAATTATTACAGGGGGATTTGAACAGCATACAGGCTTGGAAAAATTTGTGGCTATTGAAATTTAATATAAGTAAATGTAAAGTATTACACAAAGCAAAAATATTAGGTTTTTAAACACAATGGGAGGTCTCAAAATTGAAAGTATATCTTATAAAAGGGATCTAAGAAGCTATTAAGAAGGCTAACAGAATGTCAGGTTATATAGCACAATGTGTGGAGTAGAGGTCAAATGAGGTTATGTTCAAGCTTTATAATGCACTGGCGAGTCTCATGGCCTCATCTAGAGTACTGTGTGCAGCTTTGCTCTCAAGGCTACAAAAAAGACATAAAAGTGCTAGAAAAAGTCCAGAGAAGAGCAAGTAGGCTGATTCCAGTTCTGAGGGTGATGAGTTATGAGGAAAGATTAAAGAAGCTAAATTTTCACTTTAAGCAATAGAAGATTAACAGGTGACATAATTGAAGTGTTTAAAATTATGAGGGAAATGAGTACATTGGATCAAGACGATTATTTTAAAATGAGTTCAACAAGAACACGAGAACACAGTTGGAATCTTGTTAAGGGTACATTTCACACAAACATTAGGAAATGTTTTGTCACAGAGAAGCATAGACACAGGAATAAATAATGTAGTAGACAGTAAGACTTTAGGGATCCTCAATGCTATACTTGATATTATTTTGGAAGAATTAAGTGAATAGAACTGGCAGACTGACAGGCTTTGTTGGGCTGAATAGCCTGTTAATGTCCAGATTATTCTAATGCTCTAATGAGCATGAGACATAAAGAACAAATGGTATTAATCTAAATCCAAAATGGCAAGGTCAGGTATTCTGGAAAAGAAAATTTGAAAGTTTAGTCAAAGGCTTTTTGAGGTTCTTGGGCTCATTTCATTCCATGACTGCCTGAACAGGAGTCACTCAAACAATGCATAATAGCAGGCAGTCCAGAAAAGAGAGTGACCTAATAGACGGTTAACTGACAAAAAGTCAGCTTTGAACTCCCAACTGACCTTCCAAACAGGTGGATTTATTCAGCTGTGAAGTTCAGCCACTGAGCTGATCTTCTGTGACCATCATGACTGCTATATAGCTGTTCTGAGACTAAAAACTCTGTTGTGACTATGTGTTCAATAAAGAAATACATTTTAGAAATGAAACTGGGGATGAAAGACAACATCAATAGTAGTGGCAATTTATTATGTAATATTTCTGCTTGGTTTCTTGGTTTAATCTTCAAATTGTTTCTGACTTTCAAAGAGGCACTAAAGCAGAGATGCTGGAGCTGATTATTAACTGAACAACAAATAAAGTTATGCTAAATGGGATCCAGAGCACCAGAACTTCATAAGATGGGAGATGACTGAAATAAAAAGTAAACTAAACTGCTCAGGGACAAAGTTTCTAACTCACTGACCAAATGTGCTTAAAAGAAATCAAATAGGTGAATGAGATGGCCAGACTCTCACCATGAATGTCAATGTAAGACTGCTGATCTGAGAAACAAGGATACACCAACTCTAGAGGCATTACACCTCTGTGAGATACTGGACTGCACAAGTCTGTGTCATGTTTCAGCCAGCATGTCTTCCCTGGCCAGGGTTCAAAGTGGTGTTTCTTGTTTGTTTTGTGTTATTTTATGTAATGTATTTGTATTAATGTTTATTTTGTTTATTATGTACTTTTTTCTTGGTGTTCATTTTTCTTTGGTTATGTCCCTTATGTTTTGTGGGTGGCTTCCTAAGGGGTGGGACTATCTGCCAATCACAGCCAGAAACGGCCCTCCACCCTTTTTAAGGGAGGGCTTCCAATGGTTCTTGGCGGTTCACTGTTGTTCTTTTTGCTCATTTTATGGATTTCCTGGACTTTTTACCTTAGGCCCTGTTTTTCACTACTCCTCTTGGATTCTGGTTTGGAACACTGTTAATTCATTTTTTGCTCTGTTTTCAACCACAATTCTGGATCCTGTATTGGGACTTTGTTCATTGTGTATTGCCTTGCCTTTTCAGGCATCTCCTTTGTGCTGTCTGGAGTTCTGGGGCTTGCACTGCCTTTTGCTATAATAAACCTTTTATTTGTCAGTGTTTCCGCCCTCTAGTGGGCAACTTTGGAAAATGTTTTGTCACCTGTGCTTTGGGACTGTCACAGTTCACAACACCTTGGCATATCTGATCCCCTTTCTACCCCTGATATTTTCAACCTGTAAAGCCTTCCTCAATGCTACATTCTAGGGTCGTTTTGTCTTCTATTTACATTGATTCCTGCTTGTCCCTTAGATCCTTTAGGTTTTTTAGCAAAAAAAAAAAGAAAAAAGCCAAGAAGAAAATGGAGGCCTTACCAATAGTTAGTACTACTGCCTGGCACATCCAGAGGCATGGGATGAAATCTTGTGCAAGGTCTCTGTGAGGATTTTGCACCTCCTCCCTGCACATTCCTCCAGGTACTCCAGTTTTCTGGCGCATATAGTAGGAAGCTCTAAACTTGCTCTCTAAGTAAGCGTGTTTGTTTGCCAAAGTATCCTTTAGTAAACTGTTACATAAAGAAACTATTTTAGTTTTGTTATTTGTTGAAGTGGGTATTCTCAGATAACATGTGATCACTATTTGTTACCACATTTTTCAAAGTTTGGTGGTACAGGAGTCCACTAATAAGCATTACAATATAAAAATCTGATTTGCCTGATTGTGAAGCATTATTTGCCACTGCTCCATTGATGTTCAGATAATGCTTCATTTTTGGAGCCTCCTTTGTAATCTAATACTCCCTGATCCACCTGATCAAAATCTTTTGTCACAAACAGTAGCTAAAACAGCATAATCAACATTATCACAGTATCTCTGTTGTATTTAATGGAAACAAAATAATACAAGGCCATCGACACCCATATAATAATAATTCTTTGCATTTATATAAAGCTTTTCTCACTAATCAAAGCGCTCAGCAATTGCAGATTAAGAGCCTTGCTCAGGGGCCCAACAGAACAGAGTCCCTTTTGGCATTTACGGGATTTGAACCGGCAACATTCTGATTGCCAGTGCAGATCCCTAGCCTCAGAGCCACCACTCCGCCTAATCTCTCTAAGTGACATTTTTATCAATGAGTCTTTCTACATTGATGACAAGTGATTGTAAAACAGATACAAGATCAGCATCGGGCAGATGTACTTTGAGGACTTTCATCACTTTTAATATATCTGAATTTTCAAGAAGCGCCAGCAGTGGAAGGATGTGGAGAGATAACAGGAATAACTGGAACTTAAATGGTAGTGAAAGGGAAGTAAAGGAAAGTGCTTTATTGGGGAGGTAAGGAGGGACGATAATACTGTGGTGTTTTTGGTTTTGTCTTTGTATTTCTGTTTACTCCACTGTTGGCATTATTATCTCTGGTGGGTGTCACATGACCCAAAATCAAATTTGTTTATAATCAGGCTGAACAAACTACCAATCACAAAGTCCACGTCAAAAAGTTTATCATAAGTGTGTTCTCATGTTTCCTTTTTGTTTACTAACTTTTTATTTCTTTGTTTACTTTAATTTGTAATTTTTTTAGCAATTGTTTTTAACATTATTTGATTTGAACTGTTTCTGCTTGTTTTACATTTTTAATTTGTAGTCTCAGTGGCCAATGAGGTTTACTTCACAAACACTTCAATATTTTAGAGGTTAGAATCGAGTAAGAGAGAAAGAAATGAGAGACATCCAGATAAGGTCAGAGGGGACAGGGACTAACATGAGAGAAGCTCAGCCAATACAACCTTCTGTCAGATGGCCATGAAGAGCCCCGAGTAGAAAAAAATGGTTTGATAAAGAATAAAATCTAGTAGCTGAATAGTAGATGAAGCTTTTGTTTCTGGCTTAGTAGTAAAGAAGAGGAAAGCTAGATAACATGAACATGTCAGGTTAATGGCTGCACAAGAAGAGAGGGTGTGTTCCTCTTTTGAAAAATGTTCACACCACATAGTGTATTTATTTAACTCTCTCTTGTATTAGGTCTCCTGAGAAGTCTTGGGACCCTAGGGATACAAGGAATTGTCAGAAAGATATTAGAGTGATGCAGAAGCCTACTGGGCTTAGCTACAGAACAAGACCACTACACAGTATGAAAAATGAATAGGTAGTAAAGCTGAATAAAACAGATGTTCTCCCTTTTTAAAAAAAATGTGGCCCAATGCCTTTGTAAATCAAACACGGACAAAAGAGGATCAGGATAGAGGTAATGGATATGAGTAACAGGGATAAGCTGTGAAAAGAGAATGAAGGTCCCCTCTGGTTTCCTCATATTTTTACATGAAAATACCTCAACATTGGGTCTTCAGTAAAGCCCCTGACTCTAAGACATTCACTTGTTTTGACTTTACATATATTTGAAACCATCTATGCAAAATAGATAAAATTAAATCTAACAGTTTATTTGAAAAACCCTGTTAGGAAATAATTGACAGTGAAAATGTTCATTAAATCACAAGTTCTGGACAAAATAATGTTTTCATTTCTGTTTCACTAAATGCTGTTTGTTAATCCTTTCAGATGATATTTATCTTTCTATTAATCTGAGCCAAGTCTCTATAAAAGGTGCATTTTATTGAATTAAAAATCTAACACACAAAAATACACTTTCTGATATTTGATTGCACGAGTAATATTCAGTGTCCTGTTGCATCTAATTTAGCAGGAACCACTCTAACCACACATTTCTTGCACCTGTCAGTCAGTCTGCTCTTTATCTTGTACTGTACATATTGTGCACATTCCTGGATATCATTTGTGGAAATGGATTGAGTCAGAACTTTGACATTCTAAAACATTTCTTTTTGCTTCCCATCATTCAACTGTAGGTCACCTTGACTTTAGGAGTATTTTTATGTTACAGAACACTCAGTTATTTACTCTTTAGTTCATGGATGGATGCACTGAATTTGCTGTTTTAATTCATATATTAATATTCCTTAAGGGATTACAATTTGTATGGGTCGTGAAACTGCAGAACAATCAAACATTCTTACACTCCACACATAATGCTTCACAGTTACAATTACATTTGTTTAGCAGACACTTTTATCTAAAGCGACAACGAAAGAGGTCAACATAATCTGGAACATAATATGGTCCTTCTTTTGTTAAGAAATGCTCTCTTTTCACAACATACATTTGTGTTTGTTCTGTGCACAAAATATTCCTCAAATTGTCTTCTGAATCATTCAGGTTATGGTTGGCTGAAATGTTCTTTTTTGAAAGAACTCCTTGAATCCCTCTCATAAAACCGCTTGTGTCTTGTGTTCATTATGATGATTTCCTGCCCCATAATTAATTAAAAAATAAGTGTTGTACAAAGTACTCAACATCATAGAGATAGAGAGATACCTTTCTGAACAGGTACTCAAGTAAAAGGAAAATTTGCCAATGCTATTCAAGCAGCAGTTTTAAAGTATCTGGTATCAATTGTACTCCAGAACAACTAAATGTAGACTGTCTTCTCATTATTGTTATTATTGTCATTCCGTCCATCCATTTTCAAAATCCACTTATCCAGGGGAATGGTCACAGGGCAGCTAAAACCTGTCACTGCAATCATCAGGTACAAGACAGGAGCAACACCCGGACAGGGCACCGGCCCATCTCAGGGTGAACACACAGAGGCCAATTTAACAATGTTAATTCACTTAGTCAATTCACCTAAATAAATTGGAGCAAAATCACGCGGACATGAGGAGAACAACCAAACCGCAAGTAAGATAAGAACATGCAAACTCCAAGTGGATATAAAAAGTTTACATACCCCTGCAAAAATAAATAATAATAATAATAATAAATAATTGTGTGTAATAAAAAGCTGGGCAAAGCTCTCTTCAGGCCACCCAATAGATTTTCAACTGGATTAACATCTGGGTTCTGGCTGGGCCATTGCAGTACATAGAACCTCCTTTGATTAAGCCATTGCTTTGTTAATTTTGGTATATGCTTTAGGTTGTTGTCATGCTGAAACATGAAGTTCCATTTCATTTTCAGCTTCCTAGCAGATTTTTGAAGGTTTCATGAAAAAATAGACTGATACTTGGAGCTCTTTATGATTCCATCACCCCAGTTCCAGCTGAAGAAAAGCATTCCCAAAGCATGATACTGCCTCCACCATACTTCACTCTAGGTATTGTGTTCTTTTAATAATGTGCTGTTATTTTTGTGACAAACATACCTTTTGAAATTATAGCCAAATAGTTCAACCTTGGTCTCATCGGACTTTAATACATTTTTCCACATTGTTGTGGGAGACTGGGTACACCGTTCGGCAATGTTTAGCTGGGCTTACATGTTTTTCTTTGTGAGAGAAAAGAGTTTTGTCTTCCTACAATACCCCACAACCCAGACATATGAAGAATATGAATGATTGTTGTCACATGTAATTGCCTGGAAATCCTGCAGCTCCACTAATGTTGCTGTAGGCCTCTTGGTGGCCTCCCTGACCAGTTTTATCCTTGTCTTCTCATCAATATTGGAGAGACTTCATCATCTTGGTAGAGCCACTGTTCAGCTATATTTTCTCCACTTGTTTTTGACTGTCTTCTTAATGGCCCATGGGATGTTTAATGCTTTGGCTACTTTTTTGTACCGCTGTCCTGACTGATGCCTTTCACTGATCCCATTCATGTTTTAATAGCTCTTTGCAGACCATAACTTTTGGAGTATTTTGCAACGAAGAGGATATCAGACTAAAGGAACAGCCAAAGTTTATCTGAGCTCAATAAGAGACACTTTAAAATTGATGTCAGATGTACAGTATACTAACTACTATTTAAGATGAGGCTTATTGTGATTAGTTGATTCTTAACACAACCACATCCTTGATAGATATAACAAATATATGGACACTCAGATAAGACATTCTGTAAAGTTTAAAATGTACCGTTGTTAACGTGTTAATTTCATGCTCTCACTTTTTATTGTTAATTGCATATTGTCATTATTTAATTAATTTCACTGTGTGTGTTTTATTTTGGTTTTTATGTTTTGTCCTTTGGAACCACTGTAAGGGGACTAAGTATGAAGTACAATCGTTGTCAAAAAAACTACATCTTTCTACTTTGTGGCACATGTGTAGTAAAAAAAATTGATTGTTCCGCGACCGCGAATGCCTGGTGCGTCCAATGGTGTATTTTTCACAGTTTGTTCACACCTGAGAATTGTACTCACAATAGTTTCAAATCTTGGTCTGGTCAAAGTGTCTCTCTATTTACTTTGTTATCTATGTGAGTTTCCTCACAGATTCCTCGTCTGGGCTCCCACATTTTAAAGACAGATGTATGTTGATTGATGATACTGTGTTGGTCTTGGATGCACATTGTGAATTTGTGAATGGCAACCGATAATATACACCGATCTTCTTCCTCTTTCGGCTGCTCCTATTAGGGGTTGCCACAGTGGACCATCCTCCTCCATATCTTTCTGTCCTCTGCATCTTGCTCTGTTATCCACCAACTGCATGTCCTCTCTCAACACATCCATAAACCCTCTCTGAGGCCTTCCTTTTTTCCTTTTTCCTGGCGGCTCTATCCTTAATACCCTTCTCCCAATATATTCAGCATCTTTCCTCTGCAAATGTCCAAACCAGCGCAATCTCACTTCTCTGACTTTGTCTCCCAACCGCTCAACTTGAGCTGATCCTCTAATGTACTCATTTATAATCCTGTCCATCCTCATCACACCCAATGCAAATCTTAGCATCTTTAACTCTGCTACCTCCAGCTCTGTCTCCTGCCTTCTGGTCAGTGCCACCGTCTCTAACACATATAACATAGCTAGTCTCACTACCGTCCTGTAGACCTTCCCTTTTACTCTTGCTGATACCCATCTGTCACAAATCACTCCTGACACTCTTCTCCAACCATTCTACCTTGCCTGTTCACCACTCTTCTACAATCTCCATTACTCTGTACTGTTGATCTCAAGTATTTAAACTCGTCCACTTTCGCCAACTCTACTCCTTGCATCCTCAGCATTTCACTGACCTCCCTCTCATTTACACACATGTGTTCTGTCTTATCCCTACTGACCTTCATTCCTCTCCTCTCTAGAGCATATCTCTACCTCTTCAGGGTCTCCTCAACCTGCTCCCTACTATCGCTACAGATCACAATATCATCAGCAAACATCATAGTCCACGAGAACTCCTGTCTAATCTCATCTGTCAACCTGTCCATCAACATTGCAAATAACAAAGGGCTCAGAGCCAATCCCTGATGTAATCCCACCTCCACCTTGAATACATCCGTCACCCCTACTGCAGACCTCACCATTGTCACACTTCCCTCGTACATATCCTGTACAACTGTTACATACTCTCTGCCACTCCCGACTTCCTCATACAATACCACAGCTCCTCTCGAGACACCCTGTCATATGCTGTCTCCAGAACCACAAAGACACAATGTAACTCCTTCTGGCCTTCTCTATACTTCTCCATCAACATCCTCAGAGTAAACATCACATCTGTGGTGCTCTTTCTTGGCATGAAACCAAACTGCTGCTCACTAATCATCACCTCGCTCCTTAACCTAGCTTCCACTACTCTTTCCCATAACATCATGCTGTGGCTCATCAATTTTACCCCCCTGTAGTTACTACAGTTCTGCATATCCCCCTTATTCTTAAATATTGACACCAGTACACTTCTTCTCCACTCCTCGGGCATCCTCTCCTAAACACCTCCATGCTTCCACAAGTATGTCATCTGGACCAACGGCCTTTCCATTTTTCATCCTCTTCATAGCTTTTCTTACTTCCTCCTTGCTAATCTGTTGCACTTCCTGACTTATCTCCACATCATCCAACCTTCTCTCTCTCGTTCTCTTCATTAATCAGCCTCTCATAGTACTATTTCCATTTGCTCAACACACTCTCCTCGCTTGTGAGTAAGTTTCCATCTTTATCTTTTATCACCCTAACCTACTGCATATCTTTCCCAGCTCCATCCCTCTGTCTAGCCAATTGGTACAGGTCCTTTTCTCCCTCCTTAGTGTCCAACCTCCCAAACAACTAATCATACACCTTATTTCTTTGTACTCTTGTCTACTTTCTGCATCTCTCTGACTATCCCACTTCTTCTTCGCCATCCTCTTCCTCTGTATATTCTCCTGTACTTCCCCATTCCACCACAAGGTTTCCTTTCCCTCCTTCCTCTGTCCAGATGTCATGCCAAGCACCCTTCTTGCTGTCACCCTTACTACTTCTGCTGTAGTTGCTCAACTGTCTGGTAACTCTTCCAGGCCACCCATTGCCTGTCTCACCTTCTCCCTAAACTCAACCTTACAGTCTTACTTTTTCATTTTCCACCACTTGATCCTTGGCTCTGCCCTCACTCTCTTCCTCTTCTTGATCTCCAATGTCATCATACAGACCACCATCCTATGCTGCTTAACTACACTGATCCCTGCCACCACTTTGCAGTCTTCAATCTCCTTCAGATTGACTCTTCTGCACAGGATGTCATCTACCTGTGTGCATCTTCCTCCACTCTTGTACGTCACCCTATGTTCGTCCCTCTTCTTAAAATACGAATTCACCACAGCCATGTCCATCCTTTTGGCAAAATCCACTATCATCTGACCTTCTTCATTCCTTTCCTTGACACCATACCTACCCATCACCTCCTCGTCTCCTCTGTTCCATTCACCAAAATGTCCATTGAAATCCACTCCAATCACCACTTTTTGTCCCTTGGGTACACTGTTCATCACTTCATCCATCTCACTCCAAAAATCTTCTTTCTCATCCATTGCACACCCAACTTGCGGGGCATATGCACTTACAACATTCATCATCACACCTCCAATTTCCAGTTTTATAATCATTACTCTGTCTGACACTCTTTTCACCTCCAAAACACTCTTGACATACTGTTCCTTCAGAATAACCCCTACCCCATTTCTCCTCCCATCCACACCATGATAGAATAATTTGAATCCACCTCCGATCCACCTGGCCTTACTCCCCTTCCATTTAGTCTCTTGTACGCACAATATATCAACCTTCCTTCTCTCCATCATATCTGCTAACTCTCTTCCCTTACCAGTTAAACTGCCAACATTCAAAGTTCCTATCCTCAGTTCCACTCTCTTTACCTTCCTCCTCTCCTCCTGCCTCCGGACACGTCTCCCCCGTCTTCTTCTCCTTTTTCGGCTAACAGTAGCCCACTTTCTGCCAGCATCCTGTTGGCTAACAGTACTGGTGGCAGTTGTTGTTAACCTGGGGCTCAACTAATCAGGTATGGAAATTTGTATTGTTGTCTGCATATTGATTTGGCAAAATTTTACACTGGATGCCCCTCCCCATATAATATACACAGATGAACTAATATAATTCATAAAAATAAAACAATTATTGTACACACGCAAACAAGTGAAGCAAACTAATAGTAAATACTCACAAACTAATGGTGTTTCCATGTAAACTAATTGATTACACACAAAAATATATTATTTAGGTCCTGAACCACACTTAGTACCACACTGAGACAAGAGGGGGTGCTGTCACTATATCACTAACAGTCTTGTCTCCTCCTTCCCTGATAGCCTTAAGAAACTACGCCTAGAGGGCACAGAAGTGAAGAAAGCCCCGCCCCACCCAGTCAGCACAATATAATACAAGAACACTCCCGGAAGGGAGACACATAATTTTAATTTATTTTCTGCTTTTTTGTTTGATTTAAACAGGGTTTTTGCCTGCTTGGCAATCCAAGTATTGAACTTAATCTTGCACCATTATTTTATTCTGCTACAATCAGTAGAAAACATACATGTGGACAATCTATGTATATTACATACTATGAAAAGTTAACATTTGTTAAAATTTTATTAGTTCACAGTTGATGGGACATTATCATTGTATGCAATGTTCAATGGTAAACATGATGCACCCCTACATTTTAACAAAAAGTGACTGAGGAAAGATGGATTTTCTTATTGCTAAGGTGCTGTGTGTGTAGCTATTCTTTATTTAACTTTGAAAGACAGCAACTTCAGATGCACAGCCTGACTTCTCCCTCTTTACTGTATGGTTCTGTGTGCTCATGCTCTCTCTCTCTCTCTCTCTGTCTTTTGCCCACCAGTACAGATGCTTGACAGTACTGAGACATCTTACAACAAATTGTAGATTTTCTCTTTGATGTTTGTTATAAGATGCACTACACTCAGTGGCAACACAGTTTATTCCCCAGTTTTCCCCCAGTTTATCTAGTGTATGATCTTATAAGATTAAGTTTAAAAAAGTTTTGTGATTGTTTTTATTTCTGTTTACTTTGACTTGTTGTTGGTCTTATTGCAGACTACAAAGAAGTAATAATTAAAAAAAAAAACATTTTTTTTTTTTGCTTTGAAAGTTAGCAATTCAGAAGCAAAGAAAAACAAAAACTCAAAAGCCCCAAGGTGGGTAAGATTCATATTCATAGAATTGAGCATGAAACCCCTTTGACATGCAGGCTGCTTTGGACCTTTTAGTTCACTGTTTAAATATGAAAAATTAGATTTCCTATACAGCTAGAGAAGAATTCAAGAAAGTAAACACCTTAACCTTTCACTAGACAAAGTGGGTTCAAGTAATGAATAATGGCACAGCAAGTGTAAAGTAAAGTTAGAGGAAATCAACAATGGCAACACAAATGTGGCATGGATTCTTTGTAAATTTCCTTAATTGGTGCTCAAGACTGCTAAGATTGACTTCAAAGAATATGATCTGGATTAATGCAGAAAAAATACAGTTTGCTAATTTGCACTGTGCAAAGTTTTCAATGCTTTAATCACTGTGTAAACCACTAAAATTTAGCAATGCTTTATTGATATGAACTGCTCATGTGACACTTGCAGAAAGTATAGTGCCTTCGGATTGCCAGATAGAATCATTATTGGATGATTTTCTGCCAGAGTTCAGGATTAGCCATAAAATCACAATTTCTGCATCTATGGAAAAAACTATGAAAGGATCAAAGAGGGCAAATGAGTAAGATTATAAGACTGGTGTAGTGTGCAGTTTCATATTCTGCAGTGATATGTAAATTCAGAATGTTAGTAATTGGGTATGCACTCCTGTGGTACAGAATCACAGGCAATGTTAATGTCATGGCCCAAGTTTAAGAGCCCAGAATTTTGTAAGGTTGTATGTGCAGATTATGACATTTGTACTTTATTGCCATGAGCAAGATATCTATCATAAATCAGAAGCTCTTTGCACACTAACTGTCCCTGACATTGTAGTCACATGCAGTTACATAAGAAAACAGGAAAAAATAGCTCAACACTGAGCCTCTTTAAAATAATACAGTTTGATGAAGATTTTAAAATGAAGAAAAGCAAAAAGAGCACAAAAAAGATTGAAAATGGAACTGGGGGAAATTGATATTAAATCAAAGTAGGAAAGAAAATACCATAGTTATTAAACACAATCTGCTTTCTGCTGGTAAGGAGCGGTTAATTAGAACCTACTAGAAATCAAAAATGAGTTCATAGATATTATTAATACACAGTCACCCATAGTTCCACTAGGTTGTTTTCACATTTTAAACTTATCAAAGGTGTTATATGTTGGTTATTATGTGAGGGATAACATGTAATATTTTGGCATCTCAGTTAGAACATATATTTCATAAATGAGCATATCAGGAAATATTAATGATTAGATGCATCTGTACAGAAAGTGATGTATTAATCCCTCTCTCGCCCTGACCAACACACTGTTACTGTTCTTTTCCAGTTCCCAAACCCTTTACTTTTACCTCTGTCACAAAACCAGACCACTATGGCCCACTAGTGAAAGCTCAACCTAAGAACTGAATTGAGCCAGAAATGGACTGAGGAGGATCAGCTGAGTTGGAGATCTGGCTGTCAGTTTGAAAAATTTGAAGATTTAGCAATAAACTGAACACAATATGAAAATGGCAACTTTTCTGGCAGAATATACTTTAAAATCTTAATTTTTGAAATCTTAATTTTTGAACTTTGAGATTTTATGTAGTTCCTCTATTAAGATCTGAACTTTTTTCTATATTCTTTAAAAAGATTTGCTTGAAAACTTTAACAGGGCTTTTTTTGTGTATGCATTATGCTGTGAAAGTGTAGTGTGTAGTACATCAAGTGTACAAAGACATTGTCAAACTAAACATTAGTCCATGTTTAAAAACTCTGATGAGAAAAGTGAAACCAAAAAAGGGGCTTTTTCTGGCTTTAAGAAACAAACTACTTATTTTAGTCAAATAACTGAAACCAAAAATAAAGCAACCATATGCAGTTTTACAATTGCTTCGCATTAATTGATTAATAGCTCTGATAAATAGTAAAGAATGATTAATCATATTAGAATTCTTGGTCATTTGATCATTTTTTGTTATTCAAACTATGTATTTTGTATTGACAAAACTTGTAATTTATAATTTGTAATATCATTTTTAATAAATCTGTTGAAAATTAAAATTTGACAAAACATTGTTTTCACATATGATCCTATGTATTTTAAAATATTGAATGACCAATAATATAAGATCCGGTAAGTAATTGGCTTCAAAAATATGCCTATTATAACCAGACCAATTTTGATACTATATATAACAAAATTGGAAGAATTATGTCGGCACACGAAATAACATTGTAACATAGGTTCGGCACAACAACGCTGAAAGGTTGCAGACCCCTGCTTTGAAGTAATTAATAGATTTTTAATCCTAACAACTTTTTGTATAAAGTAAATGTGAAACTTAAGATACATCTAATTAGAAATAAGTACATTTTAACTGTTCAAAAATGTTTATTTTCATTATATGTGTTGTTGGTTCTTAGTTATAAAAGAAACTTTATTTCTGGGATTACACTATCTCAGAAGGAAAAGTCCATGATGGGACAAAAAGTAGGCAAGAAGTAGGAGGGCCAGAACAATTTGAAGCAAGAATTTCTGACATATGCACAATGAAATTTAAAAAGTTATAGAGATCATTTTTAAGATAGAGAGGAAGGTCTAAATCTGTGTCATTGTTGCTGAACTGTTCTAAGGATATTCTTTTTTATCATTATTTATTTTTTGCATTTAATGCTTTATTTTCATATTTTATTCTTGTATTTTAATAAAAAATGTAAACTCTTTTCATATTAACGTGGTCTAGATTCTTAACTTTTTCTGTCTCAAAGATTTAGGTGGGACAGTGTCAGCTTAGGGTTTTTATTTAAAGGTTAAGCAGGGTTTGGATTTTAAATACATATTTTTAGAACATTAGAACACTCTAGACGAGAACAGGCCATTCAGTCCAACAAAGCTCGCCAGTCCTATCCACTTATTTCGTCCAAAAAAACATCAAGTCGAGTTTTGAAAATTCCCTAAAGTCTTACTGTCTACCATACAACTTAGTAGCTTATTCCAAGTGTCTATCGTTCTTTGTGTAAAGAAAAACTGTTTGTGCAAAATATACCCTTAACAAGTTTCTAGCTGTGTCTCTGTGTTCTTGATGAACTCATTTTAAAATAAGAGTCTCAATCCACTATACTAATTCCCTTCATAAATTCATAAACACTTCAATCATGTCACCTCTTAATCTTCTTTTGCTTAAACTGAAAATACCCAGCTATTTTAATCTTTCCTCATAATTCAACTCCTGTGGAACACCACTCTTAACATCAGCCAATTCTGATAAGGTTCCTTGCACAATAACCCTGTACTTCCTGTGTCTGAGACAATTCTGCACCCATCTATAAACATCATCCTGTACTCCCAACTTCTTTTAGTTTGATGCCCAACTTCTCATGTGGCAACTTATCAAATGCTTTCTGAAAGTCAAGATAAATAATATCATAAACTCCACTTTGATCATATCCTTTTGTTGCTTCCTCATAGAATTCCAGCATGTTGGTTAAACACAACCTTCTTCTTCTGAACCCATGCTGAATATTCAGAAAAACTCCCATACTTGCCATATGCTGCTCAATCTTACCCTTCATGATTCCTTCCACTGATTTTCCTGTGATATGAGTTAATTTCACTGGCCTATTGTTGATTGGATCTGCCTGGTCACCCTTTTTATACTGTGGGATAATATTTACCATTTTCAGTCCTTTGGAATCTCCCCAGTGTGCAGTGACTTCCTAAAAATATGTGTTAAGGGTTTATATATGTACTCGCTAGCCTCCTTAAGAACTCAAGGGTAAATATAACCTGGTCCTGGTGAATTTGTTTGATTTAAGCCTATTCAATCTGAGCAGAACTTCTCCCTCTACAATTTCTAAATCACTCAGAACCATCTTATTAGTTCCTTTTACCGCTGGGAGGTTATCCACTTGCTCACTTGTGAAGACCTCAGAAAAATGCAAGTTTAGAGCATCTGATATTTCATTGAAGTTTTTAATTCCCTTTTACTATTTCTAATGCACTTCACCTCCTCCTTGACTGTTCTTTTACTACTAAAATACTGAAATAATCTCTTCGGGTCTTCTTTTGCCTTATCTGCTATATTCCTCTCCAACTGTCTTTTAGCCTTCCTAATATCATTCTTAATTTTTGTCCTCATGTTCTCATACGCCCTATGATTCACCTTGGAGTTGTTAGTCTTATATGACTTATACAGCTGTTTTTTCCTTTGCAGCTTCTTTTTTTAACTCTTTATTAATTCACTGCAGAGTTTTTTTACTTCCAAATTTAGGCATGTACCTGTGCTGCATTAAATGTAAAATATTTTTAAACCTGTTCCACTGCTCCTTGACTGTCTCCACCTTTAAAAGCGTATTCCAGTCTATCCTCCTTAGACTTTGCTGAATCTGCTCAAAATTTGCCCTACCAAAGTTAAACTTAACAATTTTAGTCTTTGCATCCGCACTCTTACAAAACCCTGAGAATTATATTAGATAGATAGATACTTTATTAATCCCAAGGGGAAATTCACATAATCCAGCAGCAGTATACTGATACAAAGAAACAATATTAAATTAAATAGTAATAAAATAAATAAATAAATAAATAAATAAAAATAAAATGTTAGCATTTATTCCCCCGGGTGGAATTGAAGAGTCGCATAGTGTGGGGGAGGAACGATCGCCTCAGTCTGTCAATGGAGCAGGACAGTGACAAAAGTCTGTCACTGAAGCTACTCCTCTGCCTGGAGATGACACTGTTCAGTGGATGCAGTGGATTATTCATGATTGACAGGAGTTTGCTTAATGCCCGTCGCTCTGCCACAGATGTTAAACTATCCAACTTAACTCCTACAATAGAGCCTGCCTTCTTAACAAGTTTGTCCAGGCGTGAGGCATCTTTCATCTTTATGCTGCCACCCCAGCACACCACCGCATAGAAGAGGGCACTCGCCACAACTGTCTGGTAGAACATCTGCAGCATCTTACTGCAGATGTTGAAGGATACCAACCTTCTCAGAAAGTATAGTCTTCTCTGACCTTTCTTACATAGAGCATCAGTATTGGCAGTCCACTCCAATTTGTCATCCAGCTGCACTCCCAGATATTTATAGGTCTGCACCCTCTGCACACAGTCACCTCTGATGATCACAGGGTCCATGAGGGGCCTGGGCCTCCTAAAATCCACCACCAGCTCCTTGGTTTTGCTGGTGTTAAGATGTAAGTGGTTTGAGTCGCACCATTTAACAAAGTCTTTGATTAGCTTCCTGTACTCCTCCTCCTGCCCACTCCTGATGCAGCCCACAATAGCAGTGTCATCAGCGAACTTTTGCACGTGACAGGACTCTGAGTCATATTGGAAGTCTGATGTATATAGATTGAACAGGACCGGAGAAAGTACAGTCCCCTGCGGCGCCCCTGTATTGCTGAACACAATGTCAGACCTGCAGTTCCCAAGACGCACATATTGAGGTCTGTCTGTAAGATAGTCCACAATCCATGCCACCAGGTGTGAGTCTACTCCCATCTCAGTCAGCTTGTCTCTAAGGAGCAGAGGTTGGATGGTGTTGAAGGCGCTAGAGAAGTCCAAAAACATAATTCTTACAGCACCACTGCCTCTGTCCAGGTGGGAGAGGGATCGGTGTAGCATATAGATGATGGCATCCTCCGCTCCCACCTTCTCCTGGTATGCGAACTGCAGAGGGTCGAGGGCGTGGCGGACCTGTGGCCTCAGGTGGTGAAGCAGCAGCCGCTCCATGGTCTTCATCAGATGTGACGTCAGAGCAACAGGCCGGAAGTCATTCAGCTCACTAGGACGTGATACCTTTGGGACTGGGGTGATACAAGATGTTTTCCAAAGCCTTGGGACTCTCCCCTGTTCCAGGCTCAGGTTGAAGATGCGCTGTAGAGGACTCCCCAGTTCCAACGCACAGGCCTTCAGCAGTCGTGGCGATACACCATCTGGACCCGCTGCTTTGCTGGCACGAAGTCTTTTCAGCTCTCTGCTCACATGGGCTGCTGTAATTGTGGGTGGGGATGTCTCACCTATGCTGGTATCAGCAGAAGGATGGTTGGAGGATGCAGTACTCCAAGGTGAGAGTGGGTTAGGGTGATCAAACCTATTAAAGAAGTTGTTCATTTGGTTTGCTCTCTCCACGTCTGTCTCGATGGCGGCACCCCGCTTCGAGCTGCAGCCAGTGATAATCTTCATCCCATCCCACACTTCCTTCATGCTGTTGTTCTGCAACTTCTGCTCCAGCTTTCTCCTGTACTGCTCTTTCGCCGCCCTGAGTTGGACTCGGAGTTCCTTCTGCACGCGCTTGAGCTCATGTTGATCACCACCTTTAAAAGCCCTTTTCTTCTGGTTCAAAAGGCCTTTGATGTCACTTGTAACCCATGGCTTGTTGTTAGCATAGCAGCGCACTGTTCTTACTGGAACTACAATGTCCATACAGAAGTTGATGTAATCAGTTGTGCATTCAACAGCCTCTTCAATGTTCTCACTATGTGACCCCAGCAATATATCCCAGTCTGTAGTTCCAAAGCAGTCTCTCAGAGCCTGCTCTGCCTCAGGGGACCACTTCCTGAATGAGCGTGTGGTTGTAGGTAGCGCCCTCACTCTTGGTTTGTATTGAGGCTGTAGCAGAACCAGGTTATGATCTGCTTTCCCAAGCGCAGGCAGCGGGGTGGCGCTGTATGCGTCTTTAACGTTTGCATACAGTAGGTCGATAGTCCTGTTTCCCCTGGTGTTACAATCCACATACTGGGAGAAGGCAGGTAATGTTTTGTCCAGCGTTACATGGTTAAAGTCTCCAGCGATTAGCACAAGCGCCTCAGGGTGCTGCGTTTGTAACTTAGCAACTGCGGAATGGATGATGTCACTCGCTATCTCCGCGTTCGCTTGAGGAGGGATGTAAACAATTACAACAATCACGTGTCCAAACTCTCTGGGCAAGTAATAGGGACGCAGACTTACGGCCAACAGTTCGATGTCCCTGCAGCAATTGGAGATTTTAACGTTTACATGTCCTGAGTTGCACCACTTTGTATTGACATAGAGAGCGAGTCCTCCTCCTTTCTTCTTCCCGCAGGTACTTGCGTCTCTGTCCGCTCTAACTGTGCTAAACCCGGGTAGCTCCACGTTAGCATCTGGGATGGTAGTTGTTAGCCACGTTTCACTAAAACACAGCAAGCTGCATTCTCTGTAGGTTCTGACATTTTTCACCAGCACAGCCAGTTCGTCGATCTTATTTGGTAGTGAGTTCACATTTCCCAAGATCACAGAAGGCACCGACGGTTTATAACGCCATTTTCTCTCAAGTTGTCTCGATTTAATCTTATCTTTTATCTTTGCGCCGGCTCGGCTCCCCCGATATCGTCTTCTTACCTCGTCAGGTAAATAAGGAACCACACTGGCATGAGCATTTCTTCTCAGTGCTTTAAGCTGACTACTTGAATAGGCGATTCTCGGAGTGTAAAAATCCATGTCAATTAGTAAAATAGTAAAAAGTGTCCAGGGAGCAATTTCACATAAAAGAAAGTGGTAGAAGTGATCAGTGAAATAGAGAAAAATAGAGATAAAAAGGTAAAAAGATAAAGTCATATACGGAGCTGCTGGAAAAGGCTGCCACTCGGATGCGGCGCCGGAAATCTTGATTATATTATGGTCACTTGACCCTAGTGGTTCAACCACCTCTACACCCTCAGTTCTATTCTGATTATTACAAAATACTAAATCATGACAGGCTTCACCCTGTGTTTGTGCTCTAACATACTTAGTTAAAACACAGTCATTGATTACTTCTAAAAACGCTGTTATTTGCAAGGTTATCCCAGTTAATATTTGGATAATTAAAGTCCTCCATGACTATACTATCCCCCTGTAAACTTGCCTTTTTAATATTACAAAAAAGACGTGTGTTAAAATTACTGTCTGCATTGGGTAGTGTATAACACACTCCTAAAATAAGGCTTCTTTCCCTAATGCTTTCTAGGCAAAACCACATGTCCTCATTAAGCTGGGACTCATCGTCCATCTGAAGAGGACTTGAATTTAAATTCTGTTTGAAATAAACAACTATCCCACCTCCTTTTCTGTTCTGTCTATCGTTCCTAAAAAAATGTGTATCCATTTATGTTATACTCATCCCCATCTTTGTTATTTAGCCAGATTTCTGTTAGCTCTGCTACAATACAATACCACAACATTTATTTATATAGCACATTTTCATACAAAAAATGTAGCTCAAAGTGCTTTACATAATGAAAAATAAAAAAAAAATAATAAAATAAATAAATAAAAGACATAGTAGGAAATTAAAATAAGTCAACATTAAATAACATAGAACTGTTACATACAACTCCAACTCATTTGCCTTATTTTTGATCATTCTAGCATTGGGGCAGGCTATTTTCAATGTGTTACTCCTTTTACATTTAGACGCTGGGTTAGAATTTGCATTACTATGCATTTTTATTTCTACACTGTTGTTTGTTCCTCCATGTATAGTTCTAAACCTGGCCTGTCCTAAACTCCCTGGCCCCTGGCCAAGAGTCTATCCACCCTTCCAGGGAGCTCTCCCACTCGTGCACCTGGAAGAAAACACACTGTGTAAGACTCTCTGTCTATGGTTCAAACCTGTGCTTCAATCACCCTAATGACTAAGTCTCCAACTATCACTACCTCTCTGTTTCTGGGAACTGGTTTTGAGGTGGCCCTTCGTCCAGCTCCGCAAGGACCTGAAAACGTTTTGACACATCTAATTCTAGTGTTGATGTCCCCGGATAGTGTGCACCCTTTATCTTATGCCTTGTGACCATGAACCACCAATGTTTACCTGTCTGGGCTGGGATGTCCTCCCGCGCCACCTTAGAGGTGCACACTATCTCTCTAAAGGACAGCTGGACAATGTGGATTCTGTCCAGGCCATGAAACAGTACACCAGTGCTTTACCATCATGAACATCGTGGGGGGTTATGGGAGTTTATTCAGTTGGCCTACATGCTTCTTGTGGATGTATGTTTGTGCTTCTCAAGGGATTCTGTGGAGGGTGGCTGGAGTGTATGGCATTCTAGGGCCCTCACTAAGTAAGAACTGGCACGACCAGCTAAAAGGAGACCAAGAGGAAGACCAAGGGCTTCTTAGGATGATTAAATCTCTGTGATGGCCTGGGAATACCTTGGGTCACCACAGTATGAGCTGGTATGTGTTGCCTGGAAAAGGGATGATTGGGCCTAATTCCAAAAACTTGCCCCTTGACCTGGTTTCAGATAAGTTTTGGAAAATGAATGAATGAATGTTTTAAGTTTTTAATTTACACTGAGAATTCTGATAATGATTGCAAGCACCTGCATGTTGCACTTATGCAGCCCCTAAGAACTGGTGAGACTGAGGGTTTCTGGCAACAGCTGCTTTATTTTATCAGTAACTTTATATTGATGCTACATATAAGCAGCACCTGACACAGTGTTGTATTCGCCCAGGAACATATTTCAAGGGATAATTGACAACATACAGTACTATATATAATACCTTCACACTGTAAGTATATCAAACCAATAATAATAAAACACCTCTTGTTGAAAACATTTCTGCATACAAATTGTTTTCTTCTTTGTCAACATATTCATAAATTGTGAGACAGTGCCATGTGCACTTATGTTTTTAAAATTGATTTGTATATGCTGGAGCTGTACAGACTGTATTGGCCTAATGTGAACATGTTAAATAGGCCTTTTCTTGGTTAGATATCAATGCCATTTTCATTTTGTGTGTGAGCTACTGCACCTTTATTGTAAACATGTTTCTTTCTCTTCTCCCCACTGAAATGCTTGAAGTCTCAAATCAAAATTTAAAAATGTAAACTACATGTTAGCTGATATTTAACGATGATTCTGGTTTCTTGCTTGCCATGCGTTTGCTAAGTAGTGTAAAAAATACAATTTGAAACTTAATTTCCAAATACAGTCGACTATTTCTGCTCTGTTAATGTACATACGTTAGTAGTATACCTTTCGATAAATAAACTCTACTGCATTGCTATGCAGAGTCTGCTTATACTTTCTAATCCATAGCAAAGTTATTCACTAATTTAGTTTTTTTTTATTGTAAAGCAACGAAATTGTGTTATTACATGTTGTCACACACGTGCACATGGGAGGCAGCTAAAGGGCTCAAAAGAAGGTAATTCCCGATCAAACCAGGGGGTGGCAGAATGTATTAATCCTTTCTTTTATCTCCCCATCACTTCTGGTTGCACAATCCAAGAAGTCGCAACACAATGGCCTCACTCCCAGTTCGGTCCCAATATCCCTCTTCTTTCTGCACTTTCACTATATATCCGTCATGTTAACTAACCTGGGCAGGTCTATTTTGGACTCTTGTCTGCAAAGACCATTTTCTCAACCTCTTTTCAAATTTTTCAGCCAATTTTCAAGCATGCAGGAGGCTGCCCCAAACCTTTTTCTGTGTCAAGGCTTGATTATTTACCTCAATTGGTGCAGTTGGTAGGATGATGGACTCCTTGAAGAACCAAGAACACACCACCCCGAAGAATTTCACTCCTTACAGGTCCAGGTGGGCGAGTACTGCACCCGAGTGGCCAGGTGTAGGTTGCCAGCTCCAACTTGTAGGCCCAGCTTAAGGTTGGGTGAGCGGGAGAGGGCAGTGGAGGCCAACAGGATAGGGCCAAGCTCAGAGGACGATGTGCAAGAGGTTTATTATGACCTTCCGAGGGGAGAGGCTGCTCTCCCAAACCCCACAGAGACAGAGCCCTCTGCGAAAGGTGGGGGACCTGGACCAGGAAAGTCTTAAAATGGGCATTCAACTCAGAACAACCAACCTCCCCACAGACCTTCCATCTGTAGAACAAAATCGGCTACCTGTAGACCTAAATAACTCCCGTCAAATAGTGGAACAGGTTTCCTGCTTCCTTTTGTTAAATGCCCTTCCCAATTGTCTGGCCCAGCCGGCCTGGGGACACTCCTTTAAAAATATGAAAGATCCCACTGAGGTTATCGAAGGCAAGGGAGGCTACACGGAAGCCTGGGGCCTCATGCATAGTGCTATAAATTCGCACTATAACATGACGTAAGCACAAAAGCCGAAATGTGCTTACGCACAGAAAAATCTAGATGCAGGAATCTGTGCGTACTCCAACTTCCACGTTCGTCCGGTACATAAATCCCGGTCAGCGTGAAAAGTAACGCACGTGCACACTCCTGCTGTTCCGCCCCAATTCCTCCCAGAATTACGCCTCTTTGAATATGCAAATCAATATAAATATCCCTTAAACTCAGCCTTCTGTGAAAAAACAATGGGAAAAGCATGGGGGAAAATATAAGAATTTCAGCGAATACCAAGTGGAGGCAAAGGAAAAACATACTATTTGTTGGTTTAAACAGTGGTATAATCAACAAAAGGAAGTTGATCGAGTGACATAGCGTGTTGGAGAAACTTGAAAGCTCAAGTTCACAAAGTTGCACAGTGCCCGAAATAAAAATGAAGTCACATATCAAAGTCGCCGTGAAAAGGCGAGTTGAGGCCCAATGTCTGAGTGTCATATGAAAGCTTATTAGGGTACAGACAAAAAACAATAGGCACACAGTGGGAAAAAAGCACAAAATATCAACTTTAATCTCGAAATTGCCACTTTATTCACGTAGTTTATTTTGTCATTAAAGTAGAACATCAAAAACTTCATCTTAAAATCATTTAATTTACTAGTTTCTCAAATCCCATCGTAACTAAAGTAGCATGTTAAATGCTTTGTTTTGTATTTGATCTTCTATGTGCTGTATGTGTGTGAATCACTACGTGCTTCCATTCTTTCTCTTTCTCCAACAGGACACAGAATCCATTACATTTGTGATATTACAGCTCTCTGAATAATTAAAATACTGAGATATATACGTGATATCATTTCCATGATGATTGGAATGAAAGCATGTTATTAAACATGGGAACACGATGGCGCAGTGATTGTTCATGTCTCACACAAGATGCTGCTGCGCCATGCGCGACCTTCGATGAAATAATTTATTGTAGCAGTACTGTCTCTTTCAAACGTACTAACCTCCAATTCCTGTCCTTACTTTTCTTTCTCCAAATACCCAATCGCCATACAATCAGCTCTGTAATAGATGTTAAGCCATCTGTAAGCTTACAACGACGATTCTTCAAAACTTTTAAGGAATATTGAAATATCTTCATAGTACATGTTTAATTATTCTATCCATCTATCCTTCTAGAGTTGTGCCAGCCTCAGCAAATATACAGCGCGAGGCAGGAACAATACGTGAACTTGCTAGCACTGCGGCACCATGTACTCACATGTTTATTTATTAACAATACAGATTATTTAAATGAAGTTAAAGTTTTATTTGTATAATATAATCAACATAATTTGCTGCATTTCATCTTAAAAATTTTAACGTCATCATATGTAAATGCGCGCTTTATAAAGTGGCTATGCTTAAGAACCCTCCGTTTCCTGTGACACTAGGGCGAGACTGGTCTAATAATAAAAGCGGTTTAGCACTAACCACTCTGAAACAAAACTTGGGTCTCGTAATGGATGAGTATATAGCCGGATGAGCAAGGGGAGGAAATTACTCCTGGTGGCGTGATGACTCTTGGGACATCGCACAGTGAGACGTCATCACCAAGCGCAGCGGCTGCCTGGGAGGAAACCACGCCCCTTGAGGTCGAATCCGACCCTCTCTTGCAGCTGCATTTTCAATTTAAGCAGACTCCGGCTTCTTTTTAAAGGGAGCAGTGGAATGATAACTTCCTCAAATTTGAAAAAAATGCAGTGGTTTTCATAAATGGCAATCGCAAACAACATCCCATGCCGCTTGGCCCTGTCTTTGAAATGAATAATGACCTATTGTATCGGGTAACAGAGCACAAGGGGGAGGTGCTGTCCCTACCAGCAGCAGGTCTGTGAACTAGCACAAACTCACCTCCTAGGTGCCCACTTGGGCACCGAAAAAACCCTGGAGTGAATTAAGCTTCGATTTTACTGGCTGGGAATCAATGAGTGGTCCGCCGCTTTTGCACATCTTGTCCAGAATGTCAACAGTGGTAGATTCCTAGGAGAGACGGTGCTCCTCTAGTTCTCATTTCCCTTAATGATGTCCCATTTGAAGGTATCGGGGTCGACCTGGTGGGACCCTTAGAGGCCTCGGCTACAGGACACAAATATATATTCGTCCTAGTGCATTATGTCACCTAATACCTCAAGGCTGTTCCATTGCCCTAAGCTACATCTAAAGCTATCACACGGAAATTAGTAGGGGTCTCTGTGCGAATCTTGACAGACCAGGGGACACCCTTCACCTCGGAGACGTTCAGGGAAACAGCCAAGATACTTAAAATAAAGCATTTAAAGACCTTAGTATAGCAACCTAAAATGGTCTAATGGAGTGGTTTAATTAGACCCTCAAACAAATGCTATATAAGGTGGTCAGCAAGGATAGAAGGATGGAAGGAACTGGGATCAGCTCCTACCTCTTGTCCTTTTTACATGTCAGGAAGTCCCACAAGCCTCTGCGGGGTTCTCTCTGTTTGAATTATTGTATGGATGACAACCCAAGAAAATACTGGATATTTTAAAGAAAGGTTGGATGGGGGAGGCACTCACCTCCACAATCATATTAGAGTATATTGCGCTGTTACGTGATAGACTGGCAAAGATTCAACCCCTTCTAAAAACCCACGTGGAGAAGGCGCAGGCAGCTTAGGTCCACTGTTATGACAGTGGCACTTCTCTATGGGAGTTCCGCCTAGGAGATCGGGTCATGGTACTTGTTCCCACCTCCCACTCCCAATTACTGGCCTACTGGCAAGGCCTGTACGAAGTTAAGGAGAGAAAGGGTCGTTGATTATATGGGTGGGAATGGGTGTATCATGTGAACCTGCTGAAACCGTGAAAGGATAGGCAACCTGACCCCTCCTCTGGAGAGCCCTGTTCCCTCTGTGCTCATAAAGTAGACCTTAACTTCGTCCCTAATTTGAACACAGCATTGGGAGCTGGAATCATTTATCCTGTCTCTCCCAAAAGTGGTGAGCGAGAAACCTGAACGGACCTCCCTGATTGTGCATGACATTATGACTGAGCCCAGGGTGATCGTTCCGAGAACGCCCATATCAACTTCCCGAAGCAAAAAGAGCAGAAGTGGAGGTAGAGATCAAGCATATGCTGGAACTAGGTGTATTAGAGGAGAGTCATAGTCCCTGCTCCAGTCCTATTGTCTTGGTCAGTAAGCCTGACAGGAGTTGGAGGTTTTGTAATGACTTCCAGCAGCTTAACGAAGTCTCCTAATTCGATGCCTATCCAATGCCACAAGTGGACAACGTCCTTGAGTGGCTAGGACAGGCTAAATTCTTGACAGCTCTTGACATGATGAAGGGGTACTGGCAGATTCCTTTAAATCACTCTGCAAAGGTTAAGATTGCCTTTAGCACCCCTAGCGGTCACTGGCAATATCATGCCCTTCCATTTGGGTTACATGGGGCATCTGTGACTTTCCAGTGTCTGGTGGATATAGTGCTCCATCCTCAAAACTCCTATTGTGCTGCCTACCTGGATGACATAGTCATCTATTCCAGCACATGAATGGAACACCTACAGCAGGTCCCAGCTGTATTAAGAACACTAGAGGAAGCACGTCTTTAGATTAACCCTAAGAAATGCTTCTTTAGGCTAAAAGAAGCCAAATATTTAGGCAACCCAGTGGGCCGGGATACAGTACGACCACAATGCTCCAAGATATAAGCCAAAGTGAACTGGCCCAGTCCAAAGACCAAGAGGCAAGCCCAAGTCTTTCTCAGCTTAGTGGGATACTACAGTCAGTTTGTTCATCGGTTCTCCGAGAAAGCAATGCTCTTGATCAATCTGACAAAGAAGAGGGCCCCAAACAACGTGGTATGGAATGCTAACACAGAAGCTGCCTTTTGAAGGCCCTTATGTCAGCACAAATCTTAAAGGCTCCTAATCCTTCTTTGCCTTTCTTCCTCCAGACAGATGCTTTGGGCACAGGTCTTGGTGCCATGCTAAGTCAAAGCGTCGACGGTGTCGAGTACACCGTCATGTTCCTGAGCCGGAAACTGTTGGAACAGGAAACCAGGTATGCGGCAGTGGAATGGGAGGCCTTGGCGATTAAGTGGGCGATAACTCAGCTGAGGTACTACCTCTTGGGCCATGAGTTCACCATGGTTACGGATCATGTGTCTTTACAGTGGATGGACCAGCACTGGGAATCGAACCCAGAGATCATGAGGTGGTTTTCAGACATACAGCCGTACAAGTTTTTGGTCATTTATGGTGGAGGCTATCTTCAAGTCAATGCCGAAGCTCTCTCTCGGGTTCACAAACTCTCTATCAGGAATGCCTGACCTGACAGGTTTGTGCTGAGGGGGAAACTATGTTACACACGTATGCACGGGAGGCAGCTAAAGGGCTGAAAAGAAGGTAATACCCGCTCATTCCAGGGGGTGGCAGAGTGCATTAATCCTTTCTCTTATCTCCCCGCAGACCAAATGTGGGAAATTCCGCCTGATTCCACCCCTGACACGTCACTTCCAGTTCCGCCCAAGAAGACGTTACTTCTGGTTCCCCCTTCCAAGAAGTCGCAACCTGATAACATAATTTCTGGTTCAGATCCCAAGATCCCTCCTCTTCCTGCCGTTCCACTATATATCTGCCATGTTTACTAACCTGGGCAGTTCTATTTTGGACTCTTGTCTGTAAAGGCCATTTTCTCAACCTCGTTTCAAATTTTGCAGCCAATTTACAAGTATATGGGAGGCTACCCCAAACATTTTGTGTATCAAGGCTTGATTATTTACCACAATGTGTAATTTTTTCAGAGCCTACTTGTTAAGTTCTACTTCAGAAGTTTCCACATCATATACTTTATTTATATTAATTTCTCATTATATCAATATTTCTACTTGAGTAAGATTTTATAGCATTCTTTCCACCTTTGCTCAAAAGCAAATAATAAATCCCCTCACTCACTTAGAAATAAAGGTGCCATTAAGGACAGAAGAACAACATAGATAAAAATTTCAATTTAAACATTTTTCTTAAATATTGTATAAAGACTATATTTAACTCAATGAACTGGAGTGAGGTTTACTGACAGAACCACTCCTGCTTCAATGTGGCAGACCATCATATGTACCAAAGACAACCAGGAAGACATTGGCTCAGAACAACTTCCATGTGGGAAGTTAATGCTTTCTGGGACAGAATATTACAAAATAAACTTAAAACCTTGAATCTAAAAGTGGATTTATGTTCTGAAATCTGTTTCATTTCAGGATTTTCTAAACAAGTTTCACTCCAAAAATATTCTCCAGCGGTCAGCCAGTAGTGAACAGAAACTTAAATAATGTTTCTTCAAGGTTGCTCTTAGGATCCACTTATGGGTGAAGGTTTTCAACTAAATCACTTTCTTGCTTTACTGGACTCACCAATTAATTATTTAAGGTGAAATTTCCCCAGTTCTGTCTTTTCTGTTGATACACTAATAGTAACAAACAGGTGATGCTACATGATTACTACTGTAGATGAAGCAATCACTTAGGTGTGTTGTATTACTATAACATTGGTAGCTGCTACTGCCTACTGCTAAATTACTTTTAGTCAAAAACTCACCTTTAACAGTCACAGTAACTGCATTGCTGTGCACTGAGAAAAGAGGAGAATCATATTTGTAGGCCTGACACTTGTACACTCCGCTATGAGACTGAGTTTCAGCCTGGAATGTATACATCTTTGTAGTCTCTCCAGTAACTTCTTCAAACTTCTTGACCCCATATGTCTGGTATTCCTTGTACCACCGATAGTTCCAGCCTTTAAACTTGCCCTCTATGCTGCAGTCCAGGTTCACGGTGTCTCCGATGTATGCCTGTGTATTCCACGGTGTCAGTGTTGCCATTGGGCTTGCTGCAGAGAAGAAGAAATCAAAATTACACTCTGACATGGAGATGACAGACATAGTCACAACTGTTCATCATCCTCAGGAATGATTCTGAGATTTGGTTGTGCATTTTGAAATATTCTACCAGTCATTTTGTATTCTAAATTGAACCTACAGTACCTGAAAATATTTTATAAAGCAATAAACATAAAATTAACATCACAAGCAGTTAAAAAAATAAGATCTCGCAGGTCTCTACAAAGAATTCTTGTGGAAAATGTGCAGTTTTCTATACACTTCATGTCCATCTTCCAGTGTGTATTTATTTACTATGATTTTGTTTACTTTTCCTGTTGGTGGTACAGTGGTTAATGTCATAGCCTCACATTTTTCAGATTCCTGGTTTTGAATCCCGCCCTGCTAGACATCGGTCCAAAGTTTTCACGTTCTCTCTCTGTGACTGTACATTTTTTGCACTAGGTACTGCATTTTCTCCTGAATATCTAAAAAATTATCACATTGTAGATTATTGGTGACCCTACAGTGCCTCAGATAGAATATAATAGACTGTCTCCCTTTCGAGGGTTGCTTCCTGCTTTTACTCGGTGTTGTTACAATGGGCAGCAGCTCCCTGTGACCTGAAGTGGCTTAGTGGCTGGGGAAGTGGAAGGAAAAACTATAAAAGGTGCAGGTTCAGTTTCAATCACTGCCTTCCTATGTGATCCAGAAGATATCACCTGATCTGTATGGATGTTAATTAGTGATATAAATAAAACATTGTACTGCAAAGGAGAGCGTGTTCATTTTGTGGTTAATTTTTTAAAGCCCTCTGTTTAGTTTGGACAACATGTTACATCACAGATCTAGAACATTAGAGATCATAGCCCAGTCACTGTCTATGAGGAGGTGGCATGTTCTTCCATGTCCATTAGTGTTTTACTCCATGTAATCCAGATTTTCTCATCACACGCTAAAGACAAGTGCGTTAGGCTGATTGCTGACTTTAATCTGGTCTAGTTTAAATCAGTGTGAGTGTGTATTTATGTGAATGTGGCCCACACACTGAGCTGGCACCCATTATACAGTTTCGTGCTATCCTATGCTCAGTGCTGTCTGGGTAGGTTCAGACCCCCATGAGTCAGAATTGAAATAAGTAGCTTTGATAACAAGTAGATGTGACATAACTAATGCAATTGAAAAGTGTCTGGGAAAAAAACATTCTGACAGCTGAATGACAACATTTAAAGAAAACTTGATATAAGAATTTTGCCCTGGTGAGTGTTTCAATGTAAAGTAATGAATCAAATATAAGGGACATTCATCACTGTCTCATTAATGTCCACCTCAGGTCACACTTTTACTGATCCCATTCAACATGTTGTAATAAATCCTTCATCAAAGATGTGAGACTGTCTGTTTTCATACAATCAAAAAGCCATAATCAGAATTATTTTATTCATATTCCTGTTATCTCCCTATTATAAAAAAATAATCCTGTGGAATGAATGACTAGTAGACGATACGTGATCTTCACATTTGATCACGAAAGACAATTAAAAGAACCGCGAGACGAAAGAGAATGGGCAATAAAAAACAAAAGTAGTGTAAAGGGAAGGAGCACACACAGATACAGGTGTCTCATTGCACATCATTCAATGCACAAAATGTAGATTTACACAATAATGGAACATACACTATGAGAATCTGTGGACCCACAACAGTTAAGGCAACAACAAGTTTAATTTCAAAGAAAACACAATTCGGTCAGGTGCATATTTATGATGACGGAGAAGCTATCACAACGCGAGCAGCAGAGACACAAAGTAGGAAAAAGGACAGTGGCTGTAAAGGCTTTAAAAAGATCGAAGGGCAGCGCGACAGAAGCCCCTAATTCCCCCCCCCCCCACACAGCGGGCGTGGAGCATTATACATCCAGTAAGAAAGAATTTAACCACGCTCAGGGTCTTAAATAAAAGACAAATATTGTTTTTACAACATCACGCGAGACCAGGCAGTGAGCCATCATTTAAAACAACTCCACAGACATCTAACCCTAGTAGTTGTTGGATTGCATCTGTCAGACAAGCATCATGTGCTCCCAGCTCTTAAAACAACAACAAGCAAAACATGCAGCTCGCCAGCAGTAGAAAGACAGCAAATGATGCGATGGCATATCCTTACTGTGCGTTTACCCGCGCCTCCCCTTCACTACGCGAGCATCGTTATACATCCTGCGAGAAAGAGATGTAACCATGCACGGGGCCGAAAATAAAGGACAAGTATTG
>JANRMT010062797.1:10554719-10575952 GCA_026402145.1 Polypterus bichir lapradei | reverse complement strand
GCTGGTAATCGGATGATTCGTCTGAGCCGCTCAGGATGCGTGACGTCGTCTGTAGAAGGCGTTTCTGTTCCCAACGTCTCCTGCGCCGAATCAGGCTGTTCTTGATTTTTACTTCCTGGTCGGCTGGTGCTTCGATCCTTTCATCAACGCCAAACCTTCCCCGGTAAGGTGCCAACCGATCCTGATGCAGAAATACCCGACGTCCCCTTGGTGACATCTGCACCCAGTATACCACTTCTCCTACGCGCTCAAGCACTTGGCAAGGACCCATGCACTCACTATCAAGTTTGGGGGAGAGACCTTTCTTCCGTCAGGGAATATACACCCACACTTGGTCGCCGGAGGAGTACGGGTGTTCCCTGGCTCTGATGTCATAATGCTGTGTTTGGGTAAGGCCAGCCTTGTACAGCTGATCCCGTGCGAATGCGTGAGCCCTGTCAACACGGTCCTGAAGACAGCGGGCATACTCTTTTCCAGACTGCTGTTCTTCCCTTTCAGGTGGCAAACCATATTTGAGAGAGGCCGGGGTTCTCAATTCCCGGCCCAGCATCAACATGGCAGGGGTGCACTGCGTAGACTCCTGGACCGCTGTCCAGCATGCCAGGAGAACCAAAGGCAGTTACTGATCCCAGTCACGTTGGTCCTTGTTTACCACCATAGCCAACTGAGCCGATAAAGTATGGATGAATCGCTCGGCCAAACCGTTGCTCTGGGGGTGAAGCGGGGTGGTGCGCTTTTTCCAAATGTGTAGTAGATCGCACACATGATGTAAAACTTTACTTTCAAAATTATGCCCCATGTCTGAATGGAGTTCTAGCGGCATGCCAAACCTACTAAACATGCCTTCAACCAGAGCAGTAGCCACGGTTTCCGTATCTTGGGTAGGAATAGCATACGCCTCTGGCCACTTGGTGAAATAGTCTGCCCCAACAAGGATGTACCTATTCCCCTGACAAGAACAAGGAAAAGGCCCCAATATGTCTATCCCAACCCGCTCCATAGGCAGACCAACTTCATATTGTTGAAGGGGGGCAACTGATTGTTTGGGAGGCCCTTTTCGTGCGGTGCACACATCGCAACGGTGGCAGTGATCTTCAACATCTCGTCGGCACCACCCCCAGTAAAACATCTGTCGGAGCCACTTCAGCATCTTTCTAATCCCGAAGTGGCCAGACCCCACACCCCCATGTACCGACTTAAGAACATCATCCTGTTTCCCCTTTGGCACTATCACCTGCCAAGTGATCTCTCCAGTGGCAGGGGCTCACCATCTTCTCATCAGCACCCCATCCTGAATGGTCAAATCGTCCCACTGGGCCAAGAGATCCTTAACATTCATTCCCTCTAGGGCTACCTCCTCCCAATTAGGTCGGTGATTGTCTGTCACCCAGGCTCTAACTTTCTTTATCTCTGGATCCTGGTTCTGCCAAAACCTCCAATCGCATTGCCCCTTAGACAGCGCTAACATGGAGCAACTGTGTCGCACCTCCTCTGTTCGCTTTCGGTCCTCCTGGCGGTGGCAGTAGTCACAGTTCGTCTGAGCACATGGCCTGCGGGATAGCGCTTCTGCATTGTGATGTTGAGCCCCCCCGGCGATGTTGGATTTCAAACTGAAATGACTGTAGCCATTCCAGCCACCTTGCCACTTGCCCCTCTGGCTCCCTAAAAGACATCAGCCATTGTAAGGATGCGTGGTCGCTGCGCAGTGTAAATTCAGCCCCTTGTAAGTAGTGTCGAAAATGCCGGATCGCCTCCACTACTGCCGGGAGCTCTCTCCGCGTGATGCAGTAGCTTCTTTCTTCTCTGCTTAGGGCTCGGCTGAAATAAGCAGCTACTCGTTCTCCCTGGGAGTATGGTTGTGACAGGACGGCCCCTAGGCCTACATTGCTGGCATCCGTGTCTAAAACAAGTGGGAGGGCAGGGTCAGGTGGGGCCAAGATGGGAGCCTGGCATAAAGTATCTTTCAGGGCTTGGAAAGAGAACTGTTCTTCTGCTCCCCAGTGGAAATACTGACCCTTCTTTGTTAGCCGGTGAAGGGGAGCAACCACCGTAGCGAACCCAGGAACAAAACGCAGATAGTAGGATGCCAACCCAAGGAACCCTCAGTTTTGCCGTACATTAACTGGAGTTGGCCAGTCACGGATCGCTCGAGTCTTGCTGTCTTCTGTGGCCACCCCCCTTTCACTTACTTGGTGCCCCAAGTAGGTGATTTCCTGGCGCAGCAATTGGCACTTATCAGGGTGTAGCTTAAGTCCTGCTTCTCGCAATTTCGCTAGTATGGTTCTAAGGGAGTGCAAAGCAGCTTTATACATGGGTCCATGTGCCATCACATCGTCCAAATATACCTGGCATCTGGAACGAGGGATGCCCGAGAGGACACGGTCCATTAGCCGTTCAGAACATTGCACAATCCGAATGGGAGCACTCGGAATTGCCAAAACCCGCCCCCGCTCAAAAATGCAGTTTTTTCCTTGGCTTCCGGGGCTAGCTCTACCTGCCAGTAGCCACTTCTTAAATCCAGCGTGGAGAACTAACGCGACCCAGACACCAGATCAAGGGCCTCATCGATTCTAGGAAGCGGATACGAATCTTTTCGCATAACAGCATTCAACCGGCGGTAATCAACACAGAAACACCATTCTCCTGATTTCTTTTTAACTAAAACAACAGGGGAGCACCGAGGAGAATCTGATGGTTCAATAATTCCAGAATTCAACATCTCAAGTACCAACCGATTTACCTCGATCTGTCGTGCCAGGGGAAAGCGCCGCGGATGTTGTTTGATCGGGTGCGCATCTCCCATGTTGATGTGATGGTGGACAAGGTGAGTTCGGCCAATGTTCTTAGAAGAGGTGGTGAAACAGTCTTCGAATTCCTCCAATACAGCCTTAAGTCGTTGTTGCTGAGGTTGCTCTAATCCCTGGCAGCTTCTTTCCCAGAGGCCTTTCAAAGTATCATTCCATTGCCCACCGTTATTGCTCACAGGGGTGGGGGAGGCTCCCAGTTGATTGACAGAGTGGAGAAGTGGTTCCGACTGAAACTGACAGCCCATCAATTGACAGGGTGCACTGCCAGGTATCAACAGGGTCCCGTGGCCAAAGTCAATTTGAGCCTGGGTTTTAGTCAAAAAGTCTACACCCAAGATGCAAGCATCTCTAATTTTTGCTACCCAAACAGGGAATGTCCAAACATGTCCTCCTATTCTTAGCAGAGTGGTGGTCCGGCCCTCCATCATAGCATGCTCACCTGTGGTGGTAACAGATTGGCCGGGAATGGCTTGTAGGGAGCAGTTTTTAGGTAGCAGATCACATCGCACTACAGTAGACGTAGCCCCGGTATCTATCAAAGCCTTCACATCAGTGTCCCAAATTCGAATAGGCAAATGACAATAATCTCCATAGCCTAGCTGTCCCACAGGGATCACCGAATCATCCCTGCCTGCATTTGTTGTCAGTTGCAGCGGGACTACTAAAGGGTCCGGAAATGTCCTGCTTGGTCAGAACCCTGGCCGTTTCCCAACATTTCTCTGGAGCCCAAAATAGTTGCTGGACGGAAAGGACAAAATCGATGAAGATGCCCGGGTTGGCCACAGCGCCAGCAAGTAGGTGGTGTAGCGGCCGAAGCTGATGTTTTCATAAGGTTTAGTCCCACCGGGTGAGTTCCTCCTGAAGGCTCCTCTCCCAGACATAACACATGGTCGCACAGTGGCTGATGGCACATGCTTTCCCGCTCCCTCTCGCGACCCTCTGTATAAGCCGATTCCCCCTCACATACCAATTCAAACTCTACAGCAAGCTCGAATGCCTCTTCTAGAGTTGCTGGTCGGGCAAATTTAGTGTGGTGGCGCAGTGCTTTAGGTTTAAGTCCACGGAGAAATGCGTCATATGCCAATTCGTCCCGGACCCCGCAGGGGAAATGTGCATAGGCTCACCCCACCAGTCCCTGCACTTCTGCGGCAAATGTTCCTAGACATTCTCCATACCTCCGAGTTCGTTCGTGCAGTTGCCTTTGCTGTCCTAATATGGTTTCTGTTCTCCTGAAACAACGCTCAATGGCCTTCAAAAGCCGTCCTAAGTCTGTTAAATCTTCCCACGGAACATCCTCAAGGGTTTTCAAAGCCTCCCTTTCCAACGCCACCACCAACTGCACTGCTCTATCCTTGACTCTCCACCTATTCGCCTCTGCAACAACTTCAAAACTGTTCCAAAAGGCTTCCCAGCTGCCCATACCGTCATAGCATGCCGGTTTCAACCTTGGTAAATCATGCCTCTCCCTCGTGCCTCTCGGTTCTTCTTGTTTGTCCTCGGGTTCTTCTTTCCACTGCAGTAACCACCAGGGTGGAGGGGGAAATTCTTCGTCAGCCATTTTCACGCCCTCTGTTTCTCGCAACAGCTGTCTCAATGGGATGCCTCGTCCTGCTTCTGACACCAGTGTAATATCACTTCCCAGACGGCAAATGAAACTCACAGGCAAGTGGTGGTAATTATCAAAAAAAAAACTAATCAATGGTTTTTATTCACTTTTCTTCTGACTTCCACAAACTGAAAACAAATGTACTCAAGTCAGGACAAACAACAAAAAACACTCAACTCCAAAACCCAACCCACCCACGAATCAAAAAAACACTCTTTTCCTTTTGTTTTTTCAAAAGTCCCTCCTCCCCAGCACTGAAGAGGCTTTTTTATTAAGAGTGACAGTTGTGTCTCTGCCCGCCCCTCTTTTTTTTCTTTTAACTATTTAGATTCTAAATTTTAGAACACACTACCTAGTGGAAATTTCTTTCCCAGATCGTTACAATATGATAAATAAGCCTTTTCTTGGTCAGACAAAAACACTATTTTCAATTAGTGTGTTTGCTACTGCTCCTTTTTTGTTAAGTGAAAGCCTTTCTCTTGACACCAATTAAGTGCTTGTGCTCTCAAATTATACTTTATGTTAAAAGAAGGCAAACAATAAGTCCCCTTGTTCACTGATGAATAAAGATGTCATTATGGACAGACAAAGAACAACATACTGTAGATAAGGATTTCACTCAAAACATTTCTCTAAAGTATCATATAAAGGGCATATTTAGTTCAGTGAACTGGAGGGAGATTTATTGACAGAAACAGTACTGGTGCAGCGAGTCAGACCATCATGTGTACCAAACACAACCAGGAATATATTGACTCAGTCCATCTTCCAAGTGGGAAGGTCATGCATTTTGGGACAAAATATTACAAAATAAACATAAAATCTTGCATATGAAAGTGGATTTATTGATCTTGAATATGTTTTTTCTCAAGTTTGTCTTAGCAGGTTTCACTCAAAAAAAATTCTCCAGCATTTAGCCTGTACTGGACAGCAACTTAAAATATCCTTCTTCAAGTTTGATCCTAGGATCCAGTTATGGGTGAAGGTTTTCATCTAAACCACTTTCTTACTTAAATTGGATTCACTAATTAATTACATGAGCAGAAATTTCTCCAGTTCTATGTTTCCTGTTAATACATGAATAGTTACAAACTGGTGATGCAATTACTAGAAGAAGCAATCACTTAGGTGTGTTGTATTACTATAACACTGGTAGCTGCTACTGTCTATTGCTAATTTACTTTTAATCAAAAACTCACCTTTAACAGTCACAGTTACTTCATTGCTTTGCGCTGAGAAAAGAGGAGAATTATATTTGTAGGCCTGGCACTTGTACACTCCGCTATCCGACTGAGTTTCAGCCTGGTATGTATACTTCTTTGTAGTCTTTCTAGTAACTTCTGCAAACTTCTTTTCCCCATATGTCTGATATTCCTTGTACCACCGATAGTTCCAGCCTTTAAAGTTGCCATCTATGCTGCAGTCCAGGTTCACGGTGTCTCCGATGTATACCTGTGTATTCCACAGTGTCAGTGTTGCCATTGGGCTTGCTGCAGAGAAGAAGAAATCAAAATTACACTCTAACATGGAGATGACAGACATAGTCACAACTGTTCCTCATCCTCAGGAATGATTCTGAGATTTGGTTGTGCATTTTGAAATATTCTACCAGTCATTTTGTATTCTAAATTGAACCTACAGTACCTGAAAATATTTTATAAAGCAATAAACATAAAATTAACATCACAAGCAGTTCAAAAAATAAGATCTCACAGGTCTCTACAAAGAATTCTATTCTATTGGCTACAATACTACAAGATTGACAGGGAGAAAATCATCAGAGAAAAGAACAAGAAGCTGGAAAAATTAGCAGTTTTCTATAAACTTTATGCCCATCTTCCAGTGTTTATTCATTTACTATGATTTTGATTAGTTTTCATATTGGTGGCAAAGTGGTTAATGTCATTGCCTCACGTTATTCAGATTCCTGGTTTTGAATGTTAAGACATCGGTGCAAAGTTTGCACGTTCTCTCTCTGTGATTGTACATTTTTTTGCTCTAGGTAATGCAGTTTGTCTTGCATGTCTAAAAAATTTCAAATTGTAGATTATTGGTAACCCTGCAATGCCTCAGATAGAATATAATGGGCTGTCTCCCTTTCGAGGGTTGCTTTCTGCTTTTACTCAGTGTAGTTACCATGGGCAGCAGCTCCCTGTGACCTGAACTGCATAACTGTGATGGAATATGGGAGGATGGATTGGTGAATTTGTGACAGAAAGTGGCTTAGTGGCTGGGGAAGTGGAAGGAAAAACTATAAAAGGTGCAGGATTAATTTCCATCACTGCTTTCCTATGTGATCCAGAAGATATCACCTGATCTGTATGAATGTTAATAACTGATATAAATAAAGCATTGTAATGTAGAGGAGAGCATGTTCATTTTTGTGGTCCTCTCACCAGTTTGGACAACATGTTGATTCACTGGCGATGGATGTTACGTCACAGTTCCAGAACATTAGAGATCATAGCCAAGTCACTGTCTATGAGGAGGTGGCATGTTCTTCCGTGTCCGTGAGTGTTTTACTCCATGTAATCCAGATTTTAATCTGGTCTAGTTTAAATCAACGCGAGTGTGTGTGTATGTGAATATGACCCGCACACTGGGCTGGCACCCATTACACAGTTTCATGCTATTCTACGCTCAGTGCTGTCTGGGTAGGTTTAGACCCCCATGAGTCAAAACTGAAGTAAGTAGATTTGATAACAAGTGGATGTGACGCAATTGAAAAGTGTCAGGAAGAAAACATTCTGAGAGCTGAATGACAACATTTAAAGAAAACCTGATATAAGAATTTTGCCCTGGTGAGTTTTTCAATGTAAATTAATGAATCAAATATAAGGGGCATTCATTACTGTCTCATTGATGTTCACCTCAGGTTACACTTTTACTGATCCCATTCAACATGTTGTAACAAATCCTTCATCAAAGATTTGAGACTGTCTGTTTTCATAAAATCAAAAAACCATATCAGAAATATTTTGTTCATATTCCAGTTATCCTTAATGAAAACAAAGAGACACAAGGTTAGTGATAACCCTGCAATATCTCAGAGTGAGTTTTCTATACAAGTCTTTCTACATTAAGGTTCCAATAACTATGAAACAGAGATACAAGACCACCATATGACAGGTTGATTTTCTGGGCATTCTTTGTTTGTCCAATGACTAAAACTTTGATTTTATGCAGTTAAATTAAGCAGTAAATATGAAATAAGATGGGAAAAAAGAGATTTTTTATGTAAGATTCAACCACTGGTGCCAAGAACAGGCAGAGAAAAAGGAGGTCTCTACGTGACTGCATTTAGAAAGAAGAAGCAAGTTTTTGGAAGGATTAGGACAAAAAAGTGACCAGAATAAAGGAAGTGGAAAAAGGAGTTTCAAAATGGGGTGAGTTGGGGGATATATGCTAGATCCTCATGAATTCAACAAAGCATGACAGATCACTCTGCTTCTTGTGGTTTTATCTTTATGTTTCTGTTTACTCCACTTTGTTGCTCTTATTAACCCACACTGTCTGCGGGTGTCACATTTCCCAAATTCACTTGTAATCAGTCTGGTATCAATCACTGCCTTGACTCAGGACGTCCATGACAAACAGACCTTTGATTTTCATTTTTGTTTTTTTGTTTTTTCTTACTTTTAATTAATTTATTTTTTTGTAGATCAATTTTTATTTTTCATTTAATTATTTATTACTGGATTTGAATTAGGTGTGCTTGGTTTAAGTTTATAGTTTACACTAAGAATTGTGATGACAATTGCACTGCACCTGCATGTTGCACTTACTGTAAGTGGCTTGTAAGGACTGGTGACATGGAAGGCTCCTGGGAACAGGTGCTTCCATTTATCAGTGACTTTAAATTCATGTCACACTTAAGCAGCACCTGACACAGTGTTGCACTCATCCAGGAACATATTTCAAGGATCAATTGGCAACAAATACAATATATTCACACTTTAAGTACAGCAAATCAATAATTATCATACATGCTTTTTGTCTGAAAAATTTTTGCACTACCTGCACACATATTGCTTTCTTCTTTTTTAGCATTTTCATGTGTTTTGAGGGGGTGCTGCACACTTACAAGAATTTAGGTTAGTAATTTTGATTTGTATATGCTGATTCTGTACAGATTGCATTGGCCTAATGTTAAATGATAAATAGGCCTTTTCTTAGTTAGATATGAATGCCATTTTCATTCAATATGTGTGCTACTGCCCCTTTTTTGTAAAGTGTAAGCCTTTCTCTTGTCACCAATGAACTGCTTGTGCTCTCAAATCATACTTTATAAATAAAAACAACATGTTAGCTGATATTTAAGGATGATTCTGGTTTCTTGCAATTGTAAGAACTGTACAGAATGAAAATTAACTTTCATATAGAGGAGACTATATCTGTTTGTCTGTTACAGTCTACTATGAGTAATATGTCATTAGTATGCCTTTTGATAAATAAACTTCATTACATTTCTATGTAGAGTCTGCTTATACTTTCTAATTCATAGCAGTTATTTAATCATTTAAATTGTTTTATTGTAAAGTAATGACATTTTACTCTTACTTGTAGTGAAAAGTCAAGCAAAATTACACCTTTTATTGGTTAACTAAAAAGATTACAATATGCAAGCTTTCGAGGCAACTCAGGCCCCTTCTTTTTAGTTAGTCAATAAATGGTGTAATTTTGGTAGACTTTTCAAAACATTCATAATGGCGAATACGGTACAACATCCTAGTACTATTACCTGCGTCATTTTTTCAGAGCCTACTTCTTAAGTTCTGCTTCAGTAGTTTCAACAACATATATTTTACTTATATTATTTTTCATTATAACAATATTCCAACTAGAGTAAAATTTTATAGCACTCGTTCCACCTTTGCTCAAAAGCAAACAATAAATGCCCTCGCTCACTGAGAAATAAACATGTCATTTTGGACAGAAGAAGACCAAAAGAGATAAGGATTTCACTTAAAACATTTCTCTTAAGTATCGTATAAAGGGCATATCTAGCTCAGTGAACTGGAAGGAGATTTACTGACAGAAACAGTCCTGATGCAGCATGGCAGACCATCATGTGTACCAAACACAACCAGGAATATATTGGCGCAGAACAACTTCCATGTTGGTAGGTCATGTATTTTGGGACAGAATATTACAAAATAAACTTAAAACCTTGCATATGAAAGTGGAATAATGTTATTGAATTTGTTTTTTCTCAGGATTGTCTGTGCAGGTTTCACTCAAAAAGTGTTCTCCATCAGTCAGCCTGTAGTGGCCAGCAACTTAAAGAATGCTTCTTCAAGTCTGCACCTAGGATTCAGTTATGGGTGAAGGTTTTCATCTAAACCACTTTCTTACTTAAATTTGACTCACTAATTAATTACATTAGCAGAAATTTCTCCAGTTCTATGATTCCTGTTAATACACAAGTAGTTACAAAACTGGTGATGCTACATAATTACTAGATGAAGCAATCACTCAGGTTTGTTATACTGCTATAACACAGGTAGCTGCTACTCTCTACTGCTAATTTAGTTTTAGTCAAAAACTCACCTTTAACAGTCACAGTTACTTCATTGCTGTGCTCTGAAAAAAGAGGAGAATCATTTCTGTAGGCCTGGCACTTGTACACTCCGCTTGCCAACTGAGTTTCTGCTTGGAATGTATACATCTTTGTAGTCTTTCTTGTAACTTCTACAAACTTTTTTTCTCCATATGTCTGATATTCCTTGTACCACCGATAGTTCCACCAGTTAAACTTGCCCTGTATGCTGCAGTCCAGGTTCACGGTGTCCCCGATGTACACCTGTGTATTCCTCAGTGTCAGTGTTGCCATTGGGCTTACTGCAAAGAAGTACAAATCAGAATTACACTCTGTCATGGAGCTTACAGTCATAGTCACAGCCGTTCATCATCCTCAGGAATGATTCTGAGATTTGGTTGTGCATTTTGAAATATTCTACCAGTGATTTTTCATTCTAAATTGCACCTACAGTACCTTAAAGTATTTTACAAAGCAATAAACGTTATAAAATTAACATCACAAGTCTTTCAAAAAATGGGACCTCGTAGGTCTCTACAAAGAATTCCTTACTATTGGCTACAATACTACAGGATTCACAGGGAGAAAACCACATGAGAAAAGAAGAAGAAGGTAGAAAGATGACCAGTTTTCTTTAAACTTCATGTCCATCTGCCAGTGTGTATTCATTTACTATGATTTTGATTACTTTTCATGTTGGTGGCACAGTGGTTAATGTCATTGCCTCACATTTTTCAGATTCCTAGTTTTGAATCCTGCCCCTGTTAGACATCGGTGCAAAGTTTGCACGTTCTCTCTCTGTGACTGTACATTTTTTGCTCTGGGTACTGCAGTTTCTCTTGAATATCTAAAAAATGTCACATTGTAGATTATTGGTGACCCTGCTGTACCTCAGATATAATATAATGGGCTATCTCCTTTCGAGGTTTGCTTTCTGCTTTGACTCAGTGTTGTAATAATGGGCAGCAGCTCCCTGTGGCCTGAACTGTATAATTGTGATGGAATATGGGAGAATGGATTGGTGGATTTGTCACAGAAATTGGCTTAGTGGTTGGGGAAGTGGAAGGAAAAACTATAAAAGTTGCAGGTTCAGTTTCCATCACTGCATTCCTATGTGATCCAGAAGATATCACCTGATCTGTATGGATGTTAATAACTGATATAAATAAAGCATTGTACTGTAGAGGAGAGCATGTTCATTTTTGTGGTTAATTTTTTAAAGTCCTCTCATCAGTTTGGACAACATGTTGATTCACTGGCGATGGATTTTACATCACAGCTCCAGAACATTAGAGATCATAGCCCAGTCGCTGTCTATGAGGAGGTGGCATGTTCTTCCATGTCCATTAGTGTTTTACTCCATGTATTCCAGATTTTCTCATCACATGGTAAAGACAAGTGTGTTAGACTGATTGCTGATTTCAATTTGGTCTAGTTTAAATCAGCGTGAGTGTGTGTGTATGTGAATGTGGCCCACACACTGGGCTGGCACCCATTACACAGTTTCGTGCTATCCTACGCTCAGTGCTGTCTGGGTAAGTTCAGAGCCCCATGAATCAGAACTGAAGTAAGTAGTTTTGATAACAAGTTGATTTGACGTAACTAATGAAATTGAAAAGTGTCATGAAGAAAACATTCTAACAGCTGAATGACAACATTTAAAGAAAACTTGATATAAGAATTTTGCCCTGGTGAGTGTTTCAATGTAAATTAATGAATCAATTATAAGGGGCATTCATCACTGTCTCATTGATGTTCACCTCAGGTCAAACTTTTACTGATCCCATTCAACATGTTGTAATAAGTCCTTCATCAAAGATGTGAGTCTGTCTGTTTTCATATAATCAAAAAGCCATAATTAGAACCATTTTGTTCATATTCCTGTCATCCTTAATAAAAACAAAGAGACACAAGGTTAGTGACAACCCTGCAATGTCTTAGAGTGAGTTTTCTCAATGAGTCTTTGTACTTTAAAGTTCCAATGACTGTGAAACAGAGATACAAGATAACCATATGAGAGGTTGACTTTGTGGGCATTCTTTGTACAATGACTTAAACTTTGATTTTATGCAGTTAAATTAAGTAGTGCATATTAAAAAGATGGGGAAAAGAGAGATTTTTTTTGTAAGATTCAACAACTGGTGCCAAGAACAGGCACAGAAAAAGGAGGTCTCTACATGACTGCTTTTAGAAAGAAGAAAGTTTTTGGAAGGATTAGAACAGAAAAGTGACCAGAATAAAGGAAGTGGATAAAGGAGCTTCAATGTGGGATGAGTTGGGGAATTAATGCAAGATTCTCACTAATTGCACAGACCCTGACAGATTCTTCTGCTATTTGTGGTTTTCTCTTTATTTTTCTGTGTACTCCACTTTGTTGCTCTCATTAACTCGCTCTTTCATTTCCTGTCTGCGGGTGTCACATTTCCCAATCTCACTTATAATCAGTCTGGTATCAATCACTGCCTTGACTCAGGAAGTCCATGACAAACAGACCTTTGACTTTCATTTTATTTTTTAATTTGTTTTTATTTTTAATTTTGTTGTTTATAGATTGTTTTTTATTTTTCATTTAATTATTTATTACTGGATTTGAATTAAGTGTGCTTGGTTTAATTTTATAGTTTACATTAAGAATTGTGATGACAATTGAACCGCACCTGCATGATGCACTTAACTGGCCTCAATGGACTGGTTTCACTGAGGGCTCCTGGGAACAGCAGCTTCCTATTATCAGTGACTTTATATTCATGTCACAACTAAGCAGCACTTGACACAGTGTTGTACACATCCAGGAATATATATATATATTTTTAAATACTTTATTGATTTTATTGCAATCCATACAGAGCAATCAGGTTTTTACAAAAAGAAAAATTAAGTTAAAAACAGATCGAACCCCACCCATGAGAGAGAGAGCAAGCCAAACAGCGTGAAATTTAAGGCTTGTAAACATACCTAAATTAATAAATTCTCTGTGCTTTATGAGCTTATTTTAGAATACTACTGATTAGATCCTGCCATGTTTTGAAAAAAGTCTGTACGGATCCTCTAACTGAGTATTTGATTTTTTCCAATTTCAAATAGTATAACACATCAGTTTCCCACTGACTTAGAAGAGGAGAGTTTGGATTCTTCCAGTTTATCAGAATAAGTCTGCGTGCCAAAAGTGTAGTGAATTCAATCACAATTTGTTTGTCTTTCTCCACTTTAAACCCCTATGGAAGAACCCCAAACACAGCAAACTTTGGCAATAATGGATACAATGAGGCTATTAGAAATAAACTGGATACATTAGGATTAAAAGTCAAGACGGAGGTAAAACGCTTAGGGGTAATTGTTGACTGTAATCTGAATTTTAAATAGCATATTAATCAGATCACTAGGACAGCATTTTTTCACCTAAGAAGCATAGCAAAAGTTAGACCTCTTATATCTTTAAAAGATGCTGAGAAATTAGTTCACGCATTTGTTTTCAGTCGACTAGATTACTGTAACGCACTCCTCTCAGGACTACCCAAAAAAGACATAAATCGTTTGCAACTAGTGCAGAATGCAGCTGCTAGAATCCTAACTAGGAAAAGAAAATCCGAACACATTTCTCCAGTTTTAATGTCACTACACTGGTTACCTGTGTCATTCAGGATTAACTTTAAAATTCTGCTTATTGTTTATAAAGCCTTAAATAATCTTGCCCCATCTTATATATCGGAATGTCTGACACCTTATATTCCAAATCGTAACCTTAGATCCTCATATGAGTGTCTCCTTAGAATTCCAAGAACAAAGCTTAAAAGAAGTGGTGAGGCGGCCTTCTGCTGCTATGCACCTAAAATCTGGAATAGCCTGCCAATAAGAATTCGCCAGGCTAGTACAGTAGAGCACTTTAAAACACCGTTGAAAACATATTACTTTAACATAGCCTTTTTAAAACTTCAATTTAACTTAATTTAACTTTATCCTGATACTCTGTATGTTCAGTTCTTCATAATAACTATTCATGGTGGCTCTAAAATCCATACTGACCCCTACTCTCTCTTCTGTTTCTTTTTCCAGTTTCTTTCTGGTGGTGGCCTGCGCCACCTCCACCTACTCAAAGCTTCATGAAGCTCCAACAATGATAGATGGATTAAAAGGCAGAAGTCTACGTGACCATCATCATCAAGTCCTTCCGTTAGAACCCTAAATCCAAAGAGGACTGGGCAGTCTAATGGTCTGGAATCCCTACAGATTTTATTTTTTTCTCCAGCCGTCTGGAATTTTTTTTTGTTTTTTCTGTCCCCCTGGCCATTGGACCTTACTCTTATTCTATGTTAATTAAAGTTGATTAATTTTGTTTTCTTATTGTGTCTTTTATTTTTCTATTCTTTATTATGTAAAGCACTTTGAGCTACTGTTTGTATGAAAATGTGCTATATAAATAAATGTTGTTGTTGTTGTTGTTGTAGCTGTTAATGGGTTAGGAGGGATTGTGAGTCCAAGGCTGTCTGAAAGGTAATTAAAATTTTTTCTCCAGAATGATGTTAATTTGGTGTAGGCCCAGAACATGTGACCCAGTGAGGCTGGGGCTTGGTTGCAGCGTTCGCAGGTTGGGTCATGCCCTGGAAACATTTTGGAGAGTTTTAGTCGAGACAGATGTGCTCGATATATAATTCTGAGTTGTATAATAGTATGTTTTGCGCATTTGGAGCTTGAGTAAATTCTCTGCATTGCTTCTTTCCACTCATTTTCTGATATATTGATTGAGAGATCTTTTTCCAGGTGTCCTCTTGGATCTTTGAAAGGGAGGGATTGTAAAATAATTTTATATATTGTAGAGATGGTATCTAAGTCCTTGAGATTGAGCAATATTTTTTCCAGCATGGATGAAGGTGCAACATGAGGAAAATCTGGGAGGATCTGTTTAACAAAGTTCCTGACTTGAAGATAGTGAAAGAAATGTGTAGCTGGAATGTTAAATTTGGAATGTAATTGCTCATAGGATGCAAAGACGTTGTCTATATAAAGATCTCTAAGCAAGTTAATTCCAAATTTTTTCCAGGTATTAAAAACTGCATATGTTTGCGAAGGTTGAAAGAGGTGGTTCTCTTGCAGAGATGCCACAGATAGAAGCTTCTCCGTCTTAAAATGCTTTCTACATTGGTTCCAGATTTTAAGTGAGTGGAGCACAATTGGGTTATTAGTATATTGCCGATAAAGTGTGTTTATTGGAGCACAGAGCAAGGAATACAAAGAAGTACTGCAGGATTTTACTTCTATTGCGGACCAAGCTGGTGTATGTTCTTCTATTTGTGTCCAGGTTCTTATCGCCTGAATATTTGCTGCCCAGTAATAAAACTGGAAGTTAGGTAGAGCCATGCCGCCTTCTGCCTTTGTAGGGCCGCTCTTTTGATGCGTGGATGTTTTGAATTCCAAATAAATGAGGTTATTGTTGAATCTAATTGCCTAAAGAATGATTTATTATTGTATATCGGAATGTTTTGAAATAAAAAAAGGAGCTTAGGAAGAATATTCATCTTAACAGTGTTAATTCTTCCAGCTAGTGTGAGATGAAGGGTTGGCCATCTATGCAAGTCTTGTTTAATTTTTTCCATGCAGACGGTGAAATTTTGTTGATATAGAGCTTTATGTTTACCCCTAGGTATTTAAACTGTTCTGCAATGATAAAAGGTAGGGTATCTAATCTAATATTATATGCTTGAGAATTCACTGGAAAGAGTACACTTTTATTCAGATTAATTCTGAGACCAGAGAGCTTTTGAAATTCTGTGAGTGCTGCTAAGACTGCAGGTACAGAATTTTCTGGATCCGATATATACAGTACCATATCATCTGCATATAATGAAATTTTCTGTTCCAGTCCTTCTCTGCTAATCCCCTTTATCTGATCAGTATTTTGACAATGTATTGCCAGTGGTTCAATGGCAATTGCAAACAGCAGCGGGGACAAGGGGCATCCTTGTCTAGTACTACATTCTAGTTTAAAGTAATCTGAGCAAATGTTGTTGATGCAAACTGAAGCTTCTGGTTTAGTATACAGTAATTTAATCCATGCACAAATGTTCGGGCCAAACCCAAACTTCTCCAATGTAGTAAAAAGGTATTTCCATTCAATCATGTCGAATGCTTTTTCTGCATCCAGTGATAGTATTATTTCTGGGGTGTTTGATTTAATTGGTGAGTATATTACATTAAACAGGCGTCGAAGATTTGAAGATAAGTGTCGGACCCTAATAAATCCAGTTTGGTCTTGTGATATTACCGAGGGGAGCACTTTCTCTATCCTTCTAGTTATGATTTTAGAGAGTATTTTAACGTCATTATTCAGAAGTGAAATTGGTCTGTATGATGCACATTGTAATAAGTCCTTATTTTGTTTTGAAAAAACGGTGATTAGTGCTTGGCGAAATGTTTGAGGAAGAGATTGGTTATCTCTGGCTTCTGTAAATGTTGCTAATAGGAGGGGAGCTAGCTGAGCGGAGAATTTCTTGTAGAATTCTGCAGGGTAGCCATCAGGGCCTGCTGCTTTCCCGCCTTGGAGTGACTTTATAGCATCCAATAATTCTGATAACGCCAGAGGTTTATCAAGTTCCGCCGCACTAAAAGTGTCTATTTGTGGTATCTGTAATGTATCCAGAAATGCATTAGATTGTGTATTGTCTTCTTTAAACTCAGTAGTATATAGGGATTTATAGTAGTCTCTGAAGGTGTGCATTATATTTTTGTGGTCAACGATTTTATCTCCGTTCGCGTTGGTGATTACTGAGATTGCGTTGCGCACTTCTTGTTTGTGAATTTGTTGAGCTAAAAGCTTGTTAGCTTTCTCTCCATGTTCATTGTAATGATGTCTGGATTTATAGATTAGTTGTTCAGTTTCTTTAGTTGTCAAGAGGTTTAGTTCTGAATGTAGAGCCTGCCTTTTCCTATGTAGAGTCTCGCTTGGTAGTCTAGCGTGTTCTTCATCTATTCTAGTAATTTCGCTTTTTATCTCTGCTACTTTCTTGGCTTCGGATTTATTTCTGTGGGAAAGATACAGTATGAGATAATCTGTCCTCTTAAGAAGGCCTTGAGAGTTTCCCAGAGTATTCCTCCAGAGATCACGGGGGATGTATTTCTCTCTAGAAAGAATTTGATTTGTTTGGATATAAATTTTGTACAATTCTCGTCAGCTAATAGAAGTGGGTTGAGGCGCCATCTGCGGGGTGAGTGTATGGGGCTTAGTAATTTTAGCTCCAAGACCAAAGGTGCATGGTCAGAAATAACAATAGCATCGTATTTGCAAGATTTAATCATAGGCAAGAAGTTATTGTCTATAAAGAAGTAATCAATCCGTGAGTAGCAATGATGTACTGGTGAGTAGAATGAATATGTTCTTGAATTTGGGTTTAAAAACCTCCAGGGGTCTGATAAGCTGTGATCAGTTATAAACTTTGTAATTGTCTTTGCGGTGTTAGATGCCGTTCCCCTGTGGAAGAGGTCCTATCTAAAAGTGGATTTAGAACACAATTAAAGTCCCCAGCCATCATAACTTTATGAGTGTTCAGATTGGGAATGGATGCAAATAAATTTTGTATAAATTCCTTATCATCAACATTAGGTGCATAAACATTTATCATGATCATTTTACAGTTAGATAAGTCTCCCATGACCATTACATATCTCCCTTCAGGATCCAATACTACATCTGATGCCACAAATGGTACTGATCCTTGCTTAGTAAGTGGGTCTCCTGTAAAAATACTATTTTAGCGTTTAGACCTGTTAGGTGAGAGAGTACTTTCTTTCTCTTTAATTCGTGATTCAGGCCTTTAACATTCCATTCCAGGAATATATTTCAAGGGTAAATTGACAACAAATACAGTATCTTCACACTTTAAGTACAGCATTATCAATAATTATCACACATGCTTTTTGTCTAAAACAATTTTTCCTCTACCTGCACACATAGTTTTTTCTTGTTTTTTAGCATTTTCATGTACTTTGAGGGAGTGCTGCAGAATTAAAAGAATTTTGTTAATATGATAAATAAGCCTTTTCTTGGTCAGACAAGAACAATATTTTCATTTAGTGTGTTTGCTACTGCTCCTTTTTTGTAAAGCGAAAGCCTTTCTCTTGACACCAATTAAGTGATTGTGCTCTTAAATTATACTTTATGTTAAAAAAAGGCAAACAATAAGTCCCCGTGCTCACTGACAAAAAAAAGATGTCATTATGGACAGATGAAGAACAACATAGATAAGGATTTCACTCAAAACATTTATCTAAAGTATCATATAAAGGGCATATTTAGTTCAGTGAACTCTAGGGAGATCTACTGACAGAAACAGTCCTGATGCAGCGTGGCAGACCATCATGTGCACCAACCACAACCAGGAATATATTGGCTCAGAACAACTTCTATGCGGGAAGGTCATGTATTTTTGGACAGAATATTACAAAATAAACTTAAACCTTGCATCAGAAAGTGGATTTATGTTCTTGAATATGTCTTTTCTCAAGATTGTCTCAGCAGGTTTCACTCAAAAAAAAATCTCCAGCATTTAGTCTGTTGTGGCCAGCAACTTAAAGTATCCTTCTTCAACTTTGCTCCTAGGATCCAGTTGTGGGTGAAGATTTTCATCTAAACCACTTTCTTACTTAAATTTGACTCACTAATTAATTACATGAGCAGAAATTTCTCCAGTTCTATGTTTCCTGTTAATACATGAATGTTACAAACTGGTGATGCAATTACTAGAAGCAGCAATCACTTAGGTGTGTTGTATTACTATAACACTGGTAGCTTCTACTGTCTACTGCTAATTTACATTTAGTCAAAAACTCACCTTTAACAGTCACAGTTACTTCATTGCTGTGCTCTGAAAAACGAGTAGAATCATTTTCGTAGGCCTGGCACTTGTACACTCCGCTCGCCAACTGAGTTTCTGCTTGGAATGTATACATCTTTTTTGTCTCTCCAGTAACTTCTTCAAACTTTCTGACCCCTTTTTCCTTGTACCACTGATACTTCCAGCCTTCAAAGCTGTCCTCTATGCTGCAGTCCAGGTTCACCGTGTCTCCGATGTACACCTGTGTATTCCTCGGTGTCAGTGTTGCCATTGGGCTTGCTGCAGAGAAGAACAAATCAGAATTGCACTCTGTCATGGAGCTTACAGTCATAGTCACAGCCGTTTATCATCCTCAGGAATGATTCTGAGATGTGGTTGTGCATTTTGAAATATTCTGCCTGTCATTTTTCATTCTAAATTGCACCTACAGTACCTTAAAGTATTTTACAAAACAATAAACGTTATAAAATTAACATCACAAGTCTTTCAAAAAATGGGACCTCGTAGGTCTCTACAAAGAATTCCTTACTATTGGCTACAATACTACAGGATTCACAAGGAGAAACCCATATGAGAAAAGAAGAAGAAGGTAGTAAGATGACCAGTTTTCTTTAAACTTCATGTCCATCTGCCAGTGTGTATTCATTTACTATGATTTTGATTACTTTTCATGTTGGTGGCACAGTGGTTAATGTCATTGCCTCACATTTTTCAGATTCCTAGTTTTGAATCATGCCCCTGTTAGACATTGGTGCAAAGTTTGCACATTCTCTCTCTGTGACTGTACATTTTTTGCTCTGGGTACTGCAGTTTCTCTTGAATATCTAAAAAATGTCACATTGTAGATTATTGGTGACCCCGCTGTACCTCAGATATAATATAATGGGCTGTCTCCTTTCGAGGGTTGCTTTCTGTTTTGACTCAGTGTTGTAATAATGGGCAGCAGCTCCCTGTGGCCTGAACTGCACACTTGTGATGGAATATGGGAGGATGGGTTGGTGGATTTGTCACAGAAATTGGCTTAGTGGCTGGGGAAGTGGAAGGAAAAACTATAAAAGTTGCAGGTTCAGTTTCCATCACTGCTTTCCTATGTGATCCAGAAGATATCACCTGATCTGTATGGATGTTAATAACTGATATAAATAAAGCATTGTACTGTAGAGGAGAGCATGTTCATTTTTGTGGTTAATTTTTTTAAAGTCCTCTCACCAGTTTGGACAACATGTTGATTCAATGGTGATGGATTTTACATCACAGCTCCAGAACATTAGAGATCATAGCCCAGTCACTGTCTATGAGGAGGTGGCATGTTCTTCCATGTCCATGAGTGTTTTACTCCATGTAATCCAGATTTTCTCATCACATGGTAAAGACAAGTGCGTTAGGCTGATTGCTGATTTCAATTTGGTCTAGTTTAAATCAGCATGAGTGTGTGTGTATGTGAATGTGGCCCACACACTGGGCTGGCACCCATTACACAGTTTCGTGCTATCCTACGCTCAGTGCTGTCTGGGTAAGTTCAGACCCCCATGAATCAGAACTGAAGTAAGTAGTTTGGATAACAAGTTGATGTGATGTAACCAATGCAATTGAAAAGTGTCATGAAGAAAACATTCTAACAGCTGAATGACAACATTTAAAGAAAACTTGATATAAGAATTTTGCCCTGGTGAGTGTTTCAATATAAATTAATGAATCAATTATAAGGGGCATTCATCACTGTCTCATTCATGTTCACCTCAGGTCAAACTTTTACTGATCCCATTCAACATGTTGTAATAAGTCCTTCATCAGAGATATGAGTCTGTCTGTTTTCATATAATCAAAAACACATAATTAGAACCATTTTGTTCATATTTCTGTTATCCTTAATAAAAACAAAGAGACACAAGGTTAGTGACAACCCTGCAATGTCTCAGAGTGAATTTTCTCAATGAGTCTTTGTACTTTAAATTTCCAATGACTGTGAAACAGAGATACAAGACCACCATATGAGAGGTTTACTTAGTGGGCATTCTTTGTACAATGACTTAAACTTTGATTTTATGCAATTAAATAAAGTAGTACATATCAAATAAGATGGGGAAAAGAGAGATTTTTTTTGTAAAATTCAACCACTGGTGCCAAGAATAGGCACAGAAAAAGGAGGTCTCTACATGACTGCTTTTAGAAAGAAAAAAGTTTTTGGAAGGATTAGGACAGAAAAGTGACCAGAATAATGAAAGTGGATAAAGGAGCTTCAATGTGGGATGAGTTGGGGAATTTATGCAAGATTCTCACTAACTGAATGGACCCTGACAGATCCCTCTGCTATTTGTGGTTTTGTCTTTGTTTTTCTGTTTACACCACTTTGTTGCTCTCATTAACTCGCTCTTTCATTTCCTGTCTGCGGGTGTCACATTTCCGAAACTCACTTATAATCAGTCTGGTATCAATCACTGCCTTGACTCAGGAAG
>JANRMT010062797.1:10540032-10553779 GCA_026402145.1 Polypterus bichir lapradei | reverse complement strand
AGACAAAGATTGAACTCTTTGGTGTGAATGCCAGGCGTCACATTTGGAGGAAACCAGGCACCGCTCATCACCAGGCCAATACCATCCCTACAGTGAAGCATGGTGGTGGCAGCATCATGCTGTGGGGATGTTTTTCAGCAGCAGGAACCTGGGAGACTAGTCAGGATAAAGGGAAAAGATGACTGCAGCAATGTACAGAGACATCCTGGATGAAAACCTGCTCCAGAGCGCTCTTGACCGCAGACTGTGGCAACGGTTCATCTTTCAGCAGGACAACGACCCTAAGCACACAGCCAAGATATCAAAGGAGTGGCTTCAGGACAACTCTGTGAATGTCCTTGAGTGGCCCAGCCAGAGCCCAGACTTGAATCCGATTGAACATCTCTGGAGAGATCTTAACATGGCTGTGCACCGATGCTTCCCATCCAACCTGATGGAGTTTGAAAGGTGCTGCAAAGAGAAATGGGCAAAACTGACCAAGGATAGGTGTGCCAAGCTTGTGGCATCATAGTCAGAAAGACTTGAGGCTGTAATTGCTGCCAAAGGTGCATCGACAAAGTATTGAGCAAAGGCTGTGAATACTTTATGTACATGTAAAAATAAAAAAATTGAGAAATCACTAAATTCGCAAAAACCTAAAGTAAACTTTTTTCATGTTGTCATTATGGGGTGTTGTGTGTAGAATTCTGAGGAAAAAAAATATATATATAATTTTTTAATTTTTTTTTTAATTAAATTAAATGTATGTTTTGTCCAAACCTAAAGTAATTCTGGTGCTTGGCTGGATGTGACCATTGGGTGGTCTTTAAAGCTACCTCTCCCATAGGCTTTCCAAGACTAGGGTTATGAAATAAGACCAGGGCTCGGTTTCAGAGGTAGCCGGAATTGATAAACTTTATCTGTTCTCTCTGCAGGACGGCTGGCCACTGGAGACTGCAAAAAGAATATCCACATTTGGGAACCTAAGGAGGGAGGAGTATGGCAGGTTGACCAGCGACCTTTTATTGCTCACACCCATGCAGTTGAGGATATTCAGTGGTCACCCACTGAAGCCACAGTGAGTTCATTGAATTAGTGCACATTTGTGAATTAAATTTTGGCCTCCAATTGCTATTGTCTTTTACAACTTTTCTTCTTTTTCTGTAAGGTTTTTGCCTCCTGCTCCGTTGATACCACCATCAGGATATGGGATATTCGGGCATCTCCGTCCAAGGCCTGCATGTTAACTGCAGATCAGGCACACTCCTCTGATGTTAATGTCATCAGCTGGAACCACAGTGAGCCTTTTCTTGTGTCTGGCGGCGATGACGGGTTGTTGAAGATATGGGATCTCAGGCAGTTTAAGGTGCGTTTTTGTAGACTCCTTCTCTAATTTCTTTGTACCAGTTTCTTGAAACAAAGCTGGACTATCGACACAAATTATTCTGAAGCAGTGGTCCAAGTTTTACTTCATAGTATGTTGTAGATGAATACTGCTAAGATCTTGTTTAATGATTCTTCTGTTAGTAATTATCAAATTAATCAAGCCAGGGAGCGTGCGCTTGTACAGCGAGTTGCCGTACCCACCACATGATGAAGCAGTTCAGGTTGGCAACTGTCCAGGCAGACCCTTCGTCCAGTCCTACCCTCCAGAAATTACATCTATCTGCAGCAGCCAGGTGTTATGTAGGTGTGGACCACTAGCCTCGTCCAGCCACTCGAGTCCTTAACAATGAGGATCCTGCGAGTCAGGTCACCCTCAGGGAATCACGGCACATGGCCAAAGTGCCGTAACTGACGCTCCCTCACAATGCGGGTAATGTACCTCATTTGGGACTCCATGAGCAATCGCTCATTTGACACAAAGTCAAACCAGCAGTACCCAAGGATTCTCTGAAGAGACACAGTACTGAAGGAGACTAGTCTTTGTCTTAGGTCACTGGATAAGGGTCCATGTCTCATAACCGTATAGCAAGACAGGAAGCACCAGGATGCTAAAGACTTGGACCTTCGTCCTTTTGCATAGCTATTGGGACCACCCCTTTCCAGCGACCTCATGACCCTACCATGCTCTCCTAATCTGTCTACTGACTTCCTTGGAAAAGTCACCAGAGTCACATGAATGTCACTGCCGAGGTAAGTAAACCTCTTGACGTGGTCGACACTCTCTCCGCAGACAGACACACTGCTGATGGCTGTGCCCAAGAGGTCATTAAAGGCCTGAACTTGGTTTTTATCAGGACACTCGCAAGCCCAGATACTCGGGACTCCTCGCTCAGTCTCTCGAGAGCCTTGATCAGAGCCTCCATTGACTCGGAGAAGATCACAGCATCATTGTTGGTGAAGAGAGATTCACTGAATCAAATTAATACTTGAGCATTTTTTATGTAACGCATTTGTGGTCTAATGTGAACTACCTTTTGTAGCTATAAAATTCTTTTATAATTTCATATACTGTATGTTGTACTGTTCTTTCCTGCTTCTTTACAATAACAAGTTACTTAGGTTAACAATAATTAGACAGTTTGTACAATGCCTGGGTATTAACTCCTCTTTTTTTTTTTTTTTTTTTTTTTTTTCCCTAGACGGGAAAGGCAGTGGCCACATTTAAGCAGCATTCTGCCCCTATCACATCTGTGGAATGGCACCCAACAGACAGCAGTGTTTTTGCAGCAGCTGGTTCAGATGATATTATTAGCCAGTGGGACTTGTCTGTGGAATCCTGCGACCCAGTGTCCGATGGCTCTGTCGCCTCTCTGCCTCCACAAGTGCTTTTCCTTCATCAGGGCCAAACAGAAATAAAGGAATTGCACTGGCATCCCCAAATTCCTGGGTTGCTTGTTAGTACTGCATTGTCGGGGTTCAACATCTTCCGGACTGTCTCTGTCTAACTTGATTTCTGGAAAGGAACTGACACCCTCTCTGCTGTCTTTGCTCATTTATGTGACTACAGATTAACCAAACAGGAAAAGCAAAAACTGCCAGTGGAATTTTTACTTTTAATCCAGCATCTACTGATACGTTGTTTTCATTGCTGAAAGAATAATGAAAATACAAGGCATATTTTAAGAGACTGTTTTCTTTCATTTATTAATTTTCCTTCTGACAGGCTGAATTATGTGCTGTTTTCATGAGGCAATAGCACCCTCTATGGGCCAATAGCAAGTATTAGTAAAAAGAAATTCCAAACATAAAGATAATAGTTAAATGCTTTCTAAATACAGAAGTAATTTCTGTGCTAATCTATTAAAAGGGGGTATTTTTAACTTGTGCATATATAGTAGTTTTATTTTTAAATTATGATGGAATGATTTAATCATTGAGGGAAATACAGTATAAGAGAGGCAGGATGCACATCTCAATTTTGGGTTACATTATTTATTTTTCCTGTTGATGTTTAGTTTGTCATATACTCTTGCGGGTTAGTTTGTCAAAAAAAATATTAGTACAATTTTTGGTATGAAAGTGCACATGGGATTTTCAACATCTTTACGCAAAGTTAGAAATTAGATTTGCCTGACATCTGAAATAACTACTCTAACCATAAGGGGGCGCCACTGAACCCCAAACCACAGACACAGTATCACCCAACACGGTGTCAGGTTCAGATAATGGGTTTTATTTGTCAACAACATGTTTCCTAGTGAACACGATCCAAATACCATATACACTCGTGTTTAAGTTCTCCTGCGGATAAGTCAGCCTTGATTTTTACCGTAACAACGGAGCACACTGTCTTTTTTTTTTTTTTTTCTTTTATGTATTGTGCCTACGTGACCACACGGTAACACCCGAGCTACTATGAAGCGACGTTTGTACGGTTTTGTGTTTTTTGTATGTCACACCTTCATACACCTTTATCGTAAGAGCATCCCTTATCTATGATGGAGCGTTTGATCAGAAGACTATATGAAGCTGGTTTAAATTAAAAGTCGTTGACGTGGTGAAAGAAATTGGTAACTGTGCTGCTGCAACAAAATTTGATGTGTCTGAGAAACTGGTGCGAGATTGGAGGAGGCAAGAAGATGTAAAAAAACAAAAAATTAAGGGTCGAATTTTAGGTCAGGGTCTGATTTTTGTGATCGATATTTCATGTTTCAAGACCAGACTTATATGCGTGTATATATGGTACACAATTACAAAGCTCAAGTTTCTTTTCTCTCCCCCTAATTCCACCAACGGAGTGTTACCAGCTGTCTCCCAACTCTGACTCCCCGAGAAGACACAACGGGCTTCTCTTAAACTAGACCTGGAAAACAATTCTGGTGTCACTGCAGTGGCCATACGAAAGCCAGAGTTTTCAGTCTTTCCCCCGACACCGCCCTCTTGTGAAAGACACCCAAGGACACAGGGATGATCTTCTAAACTCCAATTCTCATACAACCCTGTGGGAATCCTAATTGTGACCAGCCTGGAAGGGACACTGCCACCTATCCTGTGGGGGAATGAACTGCCTCTGGCATCCATGTTTGCCCAGTTCATTATTTAGTGTTTTACCCCAGCTGGGATGTGGATCACTAACCATCCCAGCTGGGTTGCAACTCCTCCCATGCTGTCCTTCCATTATGGCCTCCCGGTTAGGTAATGGTTTCCTGTCCGTCTCCGTTGGGATGCCAATCCATACATACATGAACACTTTGTGGTGACTGCCACCAAAATTAAACGAAAAGCAACAAAGGCTGCCAAGTCCCTCCATTTGAAATTTTTTCTTTTACCAGAATACTTTTTATTTATTTATTTTTATTTTAATAAAATCAAATAACATTCCATACAAAGTTTTACAAAAATAGGTTTGAAACCAGGCTGTTTTACCAGAATACTGAATAGTTGGCACTTATACACAGCCCCATTGAGCCTTTTACATTAATGAAACCTAAAGTCTAAAACTGACTGGGTGTCGCTTATCCTAGTACAGTATTTCTATAGAGTGAGGTAATTATATTCTATTCAGGTAACCGTAACATCCTTCAGTGACAGAAAAGAAATGTGAAAAGCATGGATGACAGATACTGTTTTTCGGTCATGGTTACCCTTGCCGTGTACTCTTTATCCTTACACTTTTGATGCCCAGAAGACTGCAGGCCTTACACAGAGACAGGGCTGCACAGAAACAGCGTCCACATTCTCTCCTCAAGCAGATGTGTAGACCGCCATATCGACTGCAGTCCATATCATAAATGCCAGTCTGCACCAGTGCTCTCCTAACTTCTTAAATACCAGACTGACAAGTTCATGCCAGTTAGCAACACTAAGTTTATGGAGGAGCTGCACTCCTTCAGTCCTTAGTGGACACACACACACACTCATTGACTACAAAATCACATAGCCGCTGAATAACGACCAAGAGGATAAAAACGATTTGTTTTAAGGGTTACATAAATTCTTAAGGTGGCTTTGTGAGAGTAACTAGATGAGTCCACATGGACAGTATGTGGTGAGATATGTAACCAGTTAAGGCCATGTCTGGGGCTCGTGTTTTTTTTATAATACACACATTCTCATCAACTAGAAGCTGACCTGTTAGTTTTTTTATGAACATTTTAATTTGGTCTACTTTTACAAGCCCACATTCCTTTAAACCAGTGGTCCCCAACCTTTTTGACACCAAGGACCGATTTACTAGAAGCAAATTCTATGAAAAATATTTACTGTCCAAACACACTGCAGCCATGCCACTCACAGACCTAGTATCAACTTTCTATTATTTTATAAGTGATGATTATACAAACATGTTTTAGTTCTAACATAAAACACACAGTCAAACAAAACTCAAGTACACCAGAGTGGCGTGCTTGTAAAATTTCAAATAAATAGCAAGGATGAGTATAGGAAGAACAAAACTAACACAAACTCCTAAACAAAGCCTTGTCTCAGACTGATAAATTAGAAAGTGTGGTTTCCTTACTTTGTTTCCACTTCCAGACTTCGAAAATCAAGGCCCTATTACTCACCCTAACCTCTGTCTTCAAATCTGTCTGGCATCTCCACCTTCCTGGCATTGGAGCAGTTGCGTAAGTGATGCTTCTACAAAATCCACGGGGCTCCCAGGCATGGGCGTCATACTGGGTAGTTGAAAGAGTTAATTACCCAGAGCCCACTGGGGGGGGGCCTTTGAATGAAAAGTTTGTTTTCGAGAGGAAGGGGCCTACAGAGTGTGCTTAGGCATGCGCGGTGTACTGGGTAGTTGAAAGGGTTAATGATTTCCCAGATCCCACTGGGGTGGGGAGGGGGGCCCTCATATGAAAAGTTTGTTTTCGAGAGGAAGGGGCCTACAGAGTCTGCTTATGTTTAGGGCCCAGATCATAGTGCCTCTTAGTGTCCCCTGAAACCATAAAATAGAAATGGGCCCTTAAATACGCGTGGGCCAACTTGATGTTTCTGCTGCCATCTGCTGGTTTAGCTGGGCCATGTTTAGGTTTCTTTTCTTGCCTTTTTTTTTTTTGCAGCTTTGTTTGCTGTGGTTGTGTTTCTGGGGCTCCCCCTAGAGTTTTGGGGGTTAAACACATTAACAGGGATCAGTAATGAAGGTTCCTTGTAATTCATAAATCCTCTGTTGGGTCCTTCTACTATGCTGTAACTCTGCCTGTGATGTGTTGTGTTCGACCCTGGCAACCTTACATTTTATATAACGTGTACTGTATGTGTTTATATAAAACTTGACGCCCTGATGTAATATAAGAGAGCAAACCATTCGAATTCATGAAGTTCAATTTATACCTTTGGCACCAACTGGGACGGGCAATTCCCAAGATTAGCACAACAGTCTGCAATCTTGATTGTTTTAATTATAATGTTAAAAATGGGCTGCCCCCTTGAATTCAAACAAGTCTTTCCACTTGTGATTGTTTTGATTACTCACAAAGAGTCGTAGGTTTAATTAACCACACCTGAATACTTGCACTTTATGTGGCCAAATAAAATACGTGTTAAAAGAAAGAAAATGAAACATAAAGAACCGCAATGTGTGTGAGGTTCAGGGTGAGTCCAGACACATCAACCGAGCTTATGGTTAAGGAAGAAGATAAAAGAAAAACAGTCTATAAATATCTCAGTTCACAATAACCATTACAGGTAAGTTGTGATCTTTGATCTAAACAACAACAACAACGTTTATTTATATAGCACGTTTTCATACAAAAAAAATGTAGTTCAAAGTGCTTTACAAAATGAAGAATAGAAAAATAGAAGACACAATAAAAAATAAACATAAGTCAACATTAACATAGAATAAGTAAGGTCCGATGGCCAGGGTGGACATAAAAAACAAAAAAAAAAAAAACTCCAAGAGCTGGAGAAAAAAAAATAAAATCTGTAGGGATTCCAGAACAAGAGACCACCCAGTCCCCTCTGGGCAATCTACCTAACATAAATCAAAAAGTCCTCTTTGTATTTAGGGTTTTCATGGAAGGACTTGATGATGATGGTCACGTAGACTTCTGGCTTTCAGTCCATCAATGCTGGAGCATCATGATGCTTTGAGTAGGTGGTGGTGGTGCAGGCCGCGACCACAAAGAAACCAGAAAAAGAAACAGAAGAGAGAGTAGGGGTCAGTACGGATTTTAGAGCCACCATGAATAGTTATTATGATGAATTGAACATACAGAGTATCAGTATTAAGTTAAAGTGAAGTTATAAAGAGGCCGTGTTAAAGTAATGTGTTTTTAGCAGTGTTTTAAAGTGCTCCACTGTATTAGCCTGGCGAATTCCTATTGGCAGGCTATTCCAGATTTTTGGTTGTATAACAGCAGAAGGCCGCCTCACCACTTCTTTTAAGTTTAGCTTTTGGAATTCTAAGGAGACACTCATTTGAGGATCTAAGGTTACGATTTGGAATATAGGGTGTCAGACATTCCGATATATAAGATGGAGCGAGATTATTTAAGGCTTTATAAACCATGAGCAGTATTTTAAAGTCAATCCTGAATGACACAGGCAACCAGTGTAGTGACATCAAAACTGGAGAGATGTGCTCAGATTTTCTTTTCCTAGTTAGGATTCTAGCAGCTGCATTCTGCACTCGTTGCAAATGATTTATGTCTTTTTTGGGTAGTCCTGAGAGGAGTGCGTTACAGTAATCTAGTCTACTGAAAACAAAAGCGTGAATTAATTTCTCAGCATCTTTCAATGATATAAGAGGTCTAAAAGCTAAAACATTTCTTACACCTCAGGATTATTTCTTTGTGCTTCAGCTGGACAGTATGTAGAGCATTCCTCATACTGTAATCTTGGACATACTGCAAGAAAGCACATTCTGTAGTTTTTAATGGTATGTGGCGCCTTTCCTATTTGTTTCCATATTTAAGTGACGTGGCATCTTGCATATAAACATTTTTTAAATCTTTTGTTATGCATTTCCTTTCCAAATCTATTTATCAGTCTTATATCTCTTTAATAGTCTTTACCTCTATAATAAAATCTCTTTCCCAAAGAAATGTCATTGTGCAGCTATTCAAATCTTTTTACTTACATTTTTTTGCGGCTTTTGCGTTGTTTTTACCCCATTTGTTCTCCCCTAAATAACCACCAGTCTCTTAAACATATTTTCTAATCTTATTTTACAGGTGATTGTCAATATCCGCCTTCCTAAGGCCTGGAATCTCAACTAGGACTGGCACCATGTAAGTGAAGACTGGCATGTTGGCACTCTTTAAGGTTGATTCCTGCTTAGTGCTGCTAGAGTAGAGGCTGGCACAGTGCACCCCATTAATTGAATACATTTACATGTATTTGCTTCGCAGACTCTTTTATCCAAAGCGACTTACAAAGAGGTAAACATCACTGAGTAACATTAGGCCGGGGCCTGTTTGTTCAGCAAGTGTAATAGGACAGGTAATAAAAATTGAAGAGATGTGAAGAGAACAACTCATATATTTACAATCATATTATTATAAAACTATTAAACTTAAATTAACTGATGATATAAAATATCACAGAGCAAAGTTTTTATTTTTCTGTTTTCAATTTGACAGATAATCACAGTACAGATGGGTCTTTGCTTGCTTCTTAAATACATTAAAGGAGTCGGCAGCCTATTCCAAAAACTAGGAACTACATAGGAAAAGAGTCTGCATTGAGACTTGATACCACACAGAGGTGGCATCACCAGATGCTGTTCCCTGGCAGACCTGAGTGGACGGGAAGGCATATGGTACCTCATCAGTGTCTCCATTTACTCAGGTGCTGACCCATTGACCACTCTGTAGGTGAGCTCCGGGGATTTGAATTTAATGTGTGCTGCTGCAGGGGGCCAATGGCGTGACGTGCTCATCTCGGGTGGTTAAATACAAGTTGGGCTGTTGCATTCTGGACCATCTGCAGTGGCTTGATAGCACATGACGGTACTCCTGCCTGGAGCGAGTTACAGTAGTCCAGACAATACAAGACCCAAGCCTGGACAGAAGCTGTGTGGCACACTCTGTCAGATACGGTCTGATCTTGTGGATGTTGTACAGCTTGAATCTGCATAAACGACAAACAGTGGAAATGGGGTCAGAAAAAGATAGCTGCTCATCAATCACCACCCCAAGGTTGCGTACTGACCTGGCAGGTGTTGGTGACAGTGAGCCAGGGGAAGTTGTATAGACTGGCTGGCCAGGATCACAAGAAGCTCGGTTTTTGCCAGGTTGAGCTGTAGATGATGGTCCTTCATCCAGGTTGAAATATCAGTAAGACATGCAGAGACTATCTGATATTGTATTGTAATCAGGAGGGATCGTCAGGGTCAGCTGTGTATCGTTGTCTGATTAGAGAAGCCCATTCGATTGAATGGTGGAGACCAGTAAGGTGGGGTACAGACAGAAGAGTAGAGGACTCACATGCACTGATCCTTGGAGTACACCAGTGCATGTCTGGTGTGCCTTTGACAACTTTCCTCGCCAGAGCACACTGTCGGAGTCCCATGGGACTCCAACCATCTGCGAGCAGTCCCAGCAATGCCAATGTTCAAGAGGATGGCAAGAAGGATGTCGTGCTTGACCATGTCAAGGGCAGAAGAGAGATCCAGTAGGATCAGGACCAATGGCATGTTGGTAGCGCCAGCAAGTCGTAGCTGGTCAACCACAGTCGGCAGAGCCGTCTCAATCGAGTGGTTCCTCTTGAAGCTGGACTGGTTGGTATCGAGGAATCCATTCTGTACAGGTAAGGAAGGAAGAGACCTGGTTAGAAAGGAAAGGAGAAAGACAGGCCTGTGATTGTTAACTTGGGGTGAATCGAGTGTCTGGTTTTTAAGAATGAATGGGCTTCTTGTAGCACAAGACTGGACAATAAAGGTAAAAACTTTAGGTCAACATGTATGTCTCTGTAAAATAACATACATTTTTGCTCTATAATTGCTTTCAAGTACTGCAGTAAAATGTTGCGATGTGTGAAATCCTTTTTCCTGAAAACTGTTCTGTGCATCATTTAAATGAATGAACCCTTCTCATTGCCCTTTGATAGGCTGATGTCCCCTTTTTACTGATGGATTGTCATGACTGCCCGCAAAGGCCCTGGCACCGTGAAATGAATGAAGTCAATAAAAAGAATGTTTATACATGCAATGCGGCTCAGTACAGTCACCATTTATCACATAAGATCTTCTAACCTGCTTAATCCAATTCCAAGTCTTGAATAGTTGGTTGCTGTCCCATTAGGATCAGGGGCAGGGCAGGGACAAGACATCGTCAGGGCACAGGCCCACCACAGGGACCACAAAAAAGCATTTTTTTATCAAAGTATTTGCATTATGTTTGTAGATGTTATTGTCTTTTTCTTTGTCTGTCTGGAAAATGTTGGAGTTATCGGTCACCCTTAGTTGAGCTTTTTCATTTTACGTTGTTAGTTTTGATTCACAAGCTACAAGGTATTTTTCCTTGGATGTCAAAAAGACGTTCTTTCTCTTTTAGAATCTATGAACTGTGAGTACGACATAAATTCAGTAGACACTTTATTGCTGTGAGACTCTTGACACAAATACTCATTTTGAGAAGCACAGCTTTACATTGTTTTACAAAGGATGGTATGAAGTCATAAATTGTTGGCTAATTCTTTAAAATAGAACAAATAACAATCCATAAAAAATAATTAAATCTACCTAAAGTGATATAATCGTGACCACAAGGTAGCGCCACAGATCCCCAAACTACACACACAGTAAAGCCCCACATGTTGACAGGGTAAGATCTTCTTCTTTCAGCTGCAGTCGCAACAGTGGATCATCTTCTTCTTTCTCTTCCTGTCCTCGTCATCTTGCTCTGTCACCCCCATCACCTGCATGTCCTCTCTCACCACATCCATAACCCTTCTCTTAGGCCTTCCTCTTCTCCTCTTGCCTGGCATTCTATCTTTAGCACCCTTCTCCCAATATACCCAGCATCTCTCCTCTGCACATGTCCAAACCATCATGTCTGACTCTTTCTCCCAACCGTCCAACCTGAGCCGACCCTCTAATGTCCTCATTTCTAATCCTCTCCATCCTCGTCACACCCAATACAAATCTTAGCATCTTTAACTCTGCCACCTCCAGCTCTGTCTCCTGTGCCACCGTCTCCAGCCCATATAACATAGCTGGTCTCACTACCATCCTGTAGACCTTCCCTTTCACTCTTGCTGATGCCTGTCTGTCACAAATCACTCCTGACACTCTTCTTAACCCACTCCACTCTGCCTGCACTCTCTTTTTTCACTTCTCTTCTACAATCTCCATTACTCTGTACTGTTGTGGGAAATAAGTTATAAATTACCGCTAAATTATTTACTGAGGAGGTTATTAATACTGATAAGAGTTGAGCGGACTTAACATCTGTGGTAAAGAACTGCTTTAAGAAGTTTACCGAGTCCTCATTCAAGTGCTTCCTTCCTTTACGGCTTGATCGTTTATAAAAACTTTGATGGTTTGGAGAGATGCCATCAGAGCAAATAACAAATCAGAAAAAAAATGCATTGTACAGTCCTTGAGTGTTCATGTGATGCAGCAGCGCGGGGTCTTCATGTTCATTCCACATTGCCATTGGAAACTGCCTTGCATTTCAAACTCACTTAAGAGCCGTGGGGAGGCAGCACTGGGCACAGGGCAGAGCAGGCGTAACGCTGCCAGGTCACATGACATGGCGGTCTTTGAGACATGGGAAAGAAGACTCTCATAGGCCGTAGCTAGAAATGAAGTTAGCTTGTTACCGGTGCAGTATTAATGAGGCAAAGAGAGAATATTTAACAAGGGATTTATCACATTAAATTTGACATGTAATTTAAAGCACAAATATGAAATGCTTTAATTCTAGGTGACTGGTGTGTTTTTTTTTTTTGTGAGGCCAACTGTGTATTGCAGCTCTCCACTATGCTTTGGTAAACTTGGCACACGCCCTCGTCCACAGCATGGCACAGGAGAAGGTTAAATCGCACTACGCCACTTATTAAAGAAAGAAACATCTTCTAACAGGACAATTCAGTAATCAAGCTCTTCATGGTATCTTTTAATGACTCCTCGGCAAAATGCCTTGGAAGGAGCGTTCATCAAAAGCAGTCCATTATAGCCTAATCAGAATGGTCCGAGAAACAAAGGATATAGAGGTTCATTTTATAAACTGTTGAATTTACATACAGTGTCAATCAATGCATACATTTTACTCTGGTTGGTTCGTTGGTTTACACCCAAATGATTTATATAAAATAAAAGTCTATTACAGTACATTCTGGAGGTTCTTATATCTTTTGAGATGAGCACCACCCTTGAAATTTCTGTGCAGATAACGACTGTCCATTCTCACTGATATAGGACATCTGCTGATTTCTTAGTCATCCTTCAGTACATTATATATATCAACCTTTCTTCTAGTACATTCTTTATTTAATTGACCATCTCAGTATTTTTCCTAAACCAGTTCCTCTATTTCAGTGTACATTATGTTGTTCACTTGACCTTTATTTGGTTTCCCCTTTATGCTATTTTTTTAAGATGATTGCTATGTTACCCTAAAATGATTCTTCCGCAGTGTGTGTGTCTAAAAGATGGATTCCATTGTTGAAACTTGGGTGACATTTGCTTACCCTGGGCTTGTTTCCTGCCTTGTGCCCTGTGTTGGCTCCAGCAGACCCCTGATATGGGGAGACAGAGGAGGTAAAGCAGGATGGCTGTGATGTGCTCGCTGTTGTTAGTTTGTGTCAGGACTCTTGCAGCAGAGTTTTGAATCAGCTGGAGCTGTGATATAACATTAGATGGGACACCTGTCAGTAGGGAGTTAGAGTAATCGAAGCAGGATGTGATAAAAGCAGAACAAGTTTCTCGGCATTAGAAAAGGAGAGGAATGAGTGAACACGGCATATGTTACAGAGGTGAAAGTAAGAACGTTTCTTAATGTGATTTATGTGGGTGGAATAAGAAAGGTAGGAATCAAAAATGACACCGAGATTCCTTTCACCAGAAGAAGGTCTGACGAGATCACCGTCAACAGTGACTGAGAAGGAGCTCATTTTCTTAAGTTGTGCTTTAGTGCCAGTTTGAAGGAGTTCAGTTTTGTTGCAATTTAATTTTAAGGAGTTCTGCTCCATTCAGGTTTCAATTTCACCGAGGCAAGTTCTGAGCTCAGAAAGCCCTGATGAAGTTTCACTTTTAACATTAGGGTGTTGTACCGTGTTAGCCATTACGAATGTAGAGAAGAGCCAAGCAAAATGACACCTTTTATTGGCTAACTAAAAAGATTACAATATGCAAGCTTTCGATTACATCTTGCCTGAAGAAGGGGCCTGAGTTGCCTCGAAAGCTTGCATATTGTAATCTTTTTAGTTAGCCAAT
>JANRMT010062797.1:10511868-10522054 GCA_026402145.1 Polypterus bichir lapradei | reverse complement strand
AACTTACATTCCTACCAAAGATATTTCTGTCGACTAAATAAAAATTCCTTATATTTAAAATTTAAATAGAACTTCAACAGATACGATAGTTCATAATACCCACACAGCACTAAGTGCACGTAAGAGCGGAAGTCATCCGTTTTAACAAGCAGCGTATTGCATTGATACGAAATAGCCTGCCCATTTAATTAATTGGGAATGGATAGATAAATTAAGATTTTGTACAAATGTTTTGCATTTTTCTTCTTCGATGGATTTTGGCATCTCAAACAACAGTTGCTCACACCCCAAAGGGTATATATATATATATATATATATATATGTGTGTGTGTGTGTATATGTATGTGTGTATATATGTAGATATATATATATATATATATGTATATATGTGTGTATATGTATATATGTAGATATGTATGCCTATGTATATATGTATATATATATATGTTTATATATGTGTGTGTGTATATATATATATGTGTCTGTATATATATATATGTATGTGTATGTATATGTATGTGTGTGTATATGTATATATGTATATATGTATATATATGTGGATGTATGTGTATATATATGTATATATGTATGTGTGTATATATATGTGTATATGTATATATGTAGATATGTATGTATATGTATATATATGTTTATATGTGTGTGTGTATATATATATATATATATATATATATATATGACAGCAACACTCATAACAGTAACAAAACAATTACATTGACAATCATGTTACGTTATTTTCAAAATGTTTCCTTTTCTTTTTCATTACTTCTTTAACACACTACTTTTCCGCTGCGAAGCGCGGGTATTTTGCTAGTTTTCAATAAATTTGCAAAAAAATTCCAAAACCCTGTTTTTGCTTTGTTGTTTGATCAGGGAGAAAAATTTATTTAAATAATTTAAGCACAAGGTAGAACAATATGTGAAAAAATGAGGTGGTCTGAGGACTTTCTGAAAGCACTGGATGTTACATTACAGTCTGTCATGGCCCGTCATGCCACCTTATCTTGTCTTCTCTTGTCTTGTCGCCCAGGTGTCGTCTCCTGAGTGTGAACGTCCAGTCTTTAGCGGTCACAGCTTTAACGGCGTTTCCGTCTCTCACAACTTCAGCCTCTCTGTGAGGACTTAAACACGTGAGGCCGCACTGAGCATGTTATTTTAATGTAATATTTGTTAGTCGCTCGCTGGGCAGGCACGTTTTCCAGCATAGCAGCGCTTCCTGCTAATTCATAACAATCTGCCACTAATCATTTTCCTAATTGAATTAGTTCTTCAATTTAGCTCTTAATAGTAGATATTTCTGAAAACAATGAATATTTCCAATTTGCACCAAGGAGTTTCATAACACACTTGAGATCCAATATTGGAAGGGCAGCAAATGCTGTATGGCTCGTTCAATTAAAGAGTTAAATCCAGAGAGCAGATCCATTCCCTCGTTTGCCGTTTCAACTCAATCTGCTCTCCTCGTGCTCTCAGAGGTGTCCGCCTAATTTTCTGGCACGGGCCGAGCACACGTTGTCATTGTGACAGATGTGGTGTGATCGAGTGACGGCGCATTGTGTAATTGTACCTCATGCTCATGGCTCTCTATGACCTACAAAATGAATGCCTGTGTCACAAATCGCGCTGGCCCACTGCTCCATGACATCGGGTCACCGACTCTGGACAGCACTTTAGGGTTGGAATTCCTTGCCACAAGCAGTTTAGTGCCAAGAAAAAGAAAAAAAAAAAAAAGATTTGGCACCCATCATGCAAATCATGCACTCTGAGGGGAGCCAAAGCAGAGTGAAAAAAATAGAAATATACTGGTGAGCTCAAACATCAAGACCGTCTGCCTAATATGCTGTTGCTCCTCCGGGAGTCAACCCACCCACACATGGACTCTACAAGACCTCTGAAGGTGCCCTGTGGTCTCTGGCACCACAACATTAGCAGTAGAGCCTCTAACTTTTGTAAGGTGCAAGGTGGAGCCACCACATACTCAACTTGTCGTTCCAACATATCCTGTAAATGCTCATTTGGACTGAGATTTGGGAACTTGGGAGGCCAGGACAACACCTTGAACTCTTCATTCCTGAACAATTCATGAAGGGTGGCAGAGTGCATTACACTGTGCGATATGCTTGCCCCAAAGCATCACACCTGGTCTGCAATTATATTTTGGTAGGTGGTACACGTCAAATTAATGTCCACATGAATTTCCAGACCCAAAGTTTCCCAGCAAAGCATCGGACTCCCTCCACGGGTTTGGTTTCTCCCCACAGTGTGTCCTGGCATAATCACTTCCCCAGATAATCGATAGACACGTACCCAGACAACTTCAAATGACACTATGTATAAATATGACGGTGACTGCACATTCAAGTTATCCCTTGGAAGATGCAAAACGTTTTATCATTAGTGGTTAGTTAACTTCTTAACAAGAAGGACCTTCTCAGGCTTTGATCTTCTGGATCTGAATGTTATTGATGTGAGTCTCCAGGGTTTATTATGAGAGAGAAACCAGGAGATACTGCAATAGAGTTTAAAATGAGTGATATCTGGCACATAAGTTTGCATGTCATTATTTGTAATATTAAAGAGTCAGGAAGCTGGACAAACCCGTTTTCTACCCCCAGAGTTTCAAAGATGAGGAAAGCTCCATCTGGGCCAGGTTTTGGCTCCCGGTTAAGTTTAGGGCAGATTTCAAAATCCTCCTTTTAACATATAAAGCATTAAATGGCTGACGTCTGAACTTATCATGACTTACAAACCAGAGCGCACATTAAGATCTCAAGATGCTGGTCTGCTTAGGATTCCAAGGATTAATAAAATAACAGTAGGAGGTTGCGCTTTTAGTTACAGGACCCCCTAAACTGTTGAGTGGTCTGACTGCTCCTATAAGATGTGCCCCTTCAGTCTCAGGTTTTAAATCCCGGCTGAAGACTCACTACTTCAGTTTAGCACACCCTGACTAGAGCTGCTGATTAACTGTGCAGGCTGTCTTTAGCACTAAAACAGAAGTAATATGACCGTTCTAATTTGTTACTCACCCTCACCTGTTCTGTTTTTCTTCTCGGTACTCAAATGTGGCAGTTGGTGCCATCTCTGATGGAGGATTGCAAGAATCATTAAGTAGAGGGGTCCCTTCATCGGATTAGTGCTATTTCAGCTATGGAATGGCCAAACGGGGGAGGCAGCTGGATGAATGAGGTCTCCAGGACTCTAAACAAATCCAAATCATATTATGTGATATCATCTACTGTTAAATTCTACTCCGTACTTTATTTTTATACTGTATTGAGGTTTGTTCTGTCCTGTGTATTGTACTGTATTGTATTGTCCCCCTTAATTTTGACGCCCACTGCACTCCCAACCTACCTGGAAAGGGGTCTCTCTTTGACTTTCCTGAGGTTTCTTCCATTTTTTCCCAACAAGGGTTTTTTTTGGGAGATTTTTCTTGCCTTCTTAGAGAGGACCTGTTAAAGCCCATTGTGACACTTCTTGTGTGATTTTGGGCCATACAAAAAAATAAATTGTATTATATCGTTTATGGCTTCATGGTTCCCTTTCTTGCTTGTTTTATTTTTCACTCACACTGTAAGGTTGCTGAACTGAGAAGGGGGGTTGTGTGTAAGCTTCTGTCATTGGTGAATGGCCCCAGAAGAAACTGCTGTGGAGAAAAATAATGAGTCTTCAGAAAGGGAGTCAGAATTTAGACTTCATTGCATAGGATAGAAAACAATTGCAGAGCATGTAAAGCCTGTCTCAGTTCATGAAGTGAGCCTGTTGGTTTGGGTGCAGTTAGAGTTTTTATTTCAGTTCTAATCACAAAAACATCCCCATTTCATACATTATTCTCGTTATTCACTTTACATGTTACCTTTATAATATTGACCTCATGCTGTACCTGTTTTCAGAACAATTACCTCACCTTGTAAACGTCTTTCCTCTAATAATAATCAATCTTTTCATAACAGTCATTAGGACTCGAAGGTCGTACTTGGCCTGGAGATGACCATCATCTGATCATGTTTCACTTTCCTCACATTTCCAATCTTGAGCTAATAAAAATTGGAGGCCTTTTAATTGATCAGCCCTCATCATTAAGTTGTAACCAGCATGACCCACATATTAAAAACTGAACTTTCTTGTTGCACCAGCATCCAGTAAAACTAACATCATAGACGGCTGTGCTGGTGAGTGCAGAACGCAGCTTTACTGAAAGGAGCTAAACTGCTGGAGCTGGAAGCAGGCGAGAGGCCTTGAGTCAGCAAGCACACTGCTAAAGCCTTTATTAAGGAACCCTTACATTTATATATTGATCAAGGCCAGCTCGTATAATTTGTCTTGTTTTACCTTGATTAATTAAGATATTCATTCATGAAGAAGCATTGAACTTTAATGCTAACTAGGATGCATGTATACAGGCCTAGGTTGCAGCCTGAGCCTCAGCCACATACGGTCTGACTTACCAATACCGGGGCTAACCTTGATAAATCGATTCTTAAAACTTTCTGTATAATTCAACCAAAATAACACAATACAGCTTACTTTTAATCTGCTCATCTGAAATGTTTATAACCCTCAGTATATAAATGTTTCTATGTTGAAAGTGTTTACACACTAGCGTGCAAGTTTACTTAGTTTCCTTTAAGTTTGGGGGGCATTGAAGTTTTTCCTAAAATCTTGTTTACACTCTGGTGAGTCAAAAAGCCCAGCAGAGTCGCCATGTCCCAAAACAAAAACTCGTTTCCTCAGTTCCCTCAAAAACCCCGCGTCCTCGGTCCTTAAAAAACAAAGCAGGTGAAAAGCAAGCAAGTAGGCCACATTAAAAATAAAATCAGCAGCCTGTAAAATAATAGTGCCTGTCTAAGCCACTTAAAGAGATGTCAGGCAACTCCTTTTAACAGTTCTTAAACCAATAACAAGATGTATAAACTTAAATGCTTACTAAATTAAATATAAATGTGCATGCTAATTAAAATAAGAGGCCGCTGCTGTTAAGTCATGGCGTGTAGCTGCACGGTGGTCTGGCAGACAGTGGCCAACTGCTTATGTCATGGCACACGTCCCAAACTTTCAACAATCAACTCTTAAGGCCCGATAGTGCTCAAACTAACTAATATCATAATATATGGAACTTTATTGTCTAAGGTATTGAAGAGCCCTTCTTCTTCTAATTTCGGCTGCTCCTGTTAGGTGTTGCCACAGCAGATCATCTTCTTCCATATCTTCCTGTCCTCGTCATCTTGTTCTGTCACACCCGTCACCTGCATGTCCTCTCTCACCACATCCATAAACCTTCTCTTAGACCTTCCTCTTCCCTGGCAGCTCTATCCTTAACATCCTTCTCCCAATATACCCCTCATCTCTCCTCTGCACATGTCAAACCAACACAATCTCGCCTCTCTGACTTTGTCACCCAACCATCCAACCTGAGCTGACCCTCTCATGTCCTCATTTCTAATCCTGTCCATCCTCGTCACACCCAATGCAGATCTTAGCATCTTTAACTCTGTCACCTCCAGCTGTGTCTCCTGTACCACCGTCTCCAGCCCATATCACATAGCTGATCTCACTACCGTCCTGTAGACCTTCCCTGTCACTCTCGCTGATACCCGTCTGTCACCAATCATGCCTGACACTCTTCTCCACCCACTCCACCCTGCCTGCTCTCTCTTCTTCACTTGTCTTCCACAATCCCCGTTACTCTGAATTGTTGATCCCAAGCATTTAAACTCCTCCACCTTCGCCAACTCTGCTCCCTCATCCTCACCATTCCTTTCAGCGCCCTCTCTTTTACACACATGTATTCTTACAGGTTTATGTTTTATGCGCTAGCTGGAGAGCTTGCCCCCCTCATTCACACAGGCAAAGGTCCTACACGCAGTTTGTTTGGTCCTCTGTCAGCCCATTTGTATCCTTAAAACAAAATCTGCCTGCTTGCTTCCTCAGAGCGCATGATGACCTCGGCTCACAACACAACTCACAGAAACTCAGAACAAAGCAAATGAGAAGGACAAGCGGCCTCTCTAACAAAATAAATGGTGACTTTTTAAAGTTGCTCCAGGCCTGGGCTTTTCATAGCTATATGCTGACAAAAAGTATAACCTCCATTCAACTTACAATAATGAAGGTAATGATTCACACTTAACATTTTCAATCTGAACCAATAGAATTCTTTTTATCTTATTGAACCCACAGTTTTTAAGTTGAGGCAAATCATTTAGAGTGATTGGGTGTAATGCCCCTGTCTTATACTGAAGTAAATCTATTTTTTAAGTTGTTCCAATTTAAAATGGTTTATTTGTCGTGAACTGTTTTTATGCTATTAGAGATATTATGAACATAACACATTCCAATGCTGTACTTTTTACATTTATTTAAAAATCTAGTGCAACTACACAAGCATTTTGCAGTATAAATCTTAAATATTCAACAAAAAATTATTAAATGTTTCTACGGTTTTCTTGAAAGTATGTTTTATTATGAGTTCTAATACTTAAAATGAGCAGTTGAGCAACAGGGTTACTTACCAGAAATCCTCCGTTATAAAAGTCTGCTGCTGAAAATGACCAGACCTGTACAGCCACGTGCACTCCACTCGGGAAAGTGTTCTTCTTTTTTGGCAGTTGGAAACACTGGAAAGTTTGACTGGAAGAAAACACAAAGGGCCCCTCAAACACAGCACACAGACAACCTAAAATATTAGGTTAACTGAAATCGGATTTTTATGTTTATTCCCTCCACCATAACTTACTTTGGTACAAACAAACTTTTTTACTTTGATTGAGATCTGAAACTAAATATTTCAAGCTACAATACTAAATGACTAATCTTAAGTTGCTTGAAAGAGAAAATTTACGTTGAATGAACAACATTCAACATTGAGTGTAAAAGCACTCAAATTAATAATAAAGCATATTGAATCCTTAATCAAAATTCTCAACAGAACAAGTAGACTTAATGCCATTGGCCAGTCGTGTCGACAAAGAATTGGATGAACTAACCGATTTGCCTGTACCCGTTGGTCCAGGATTTGTGGATGGACTGCTATAAGTTGATCTCTCCCCCTTTCGCCGGCCATGAAATAAAGATCAGTTCTCTCCCTTGTCATTTCTCCTTGAAGAAGACAACATGTGGCCTATCCCAATACTCCATTCACAGGCCAACTGGTAGCAAAGACCAAGCTAGACTAACGATAAGCCGTGAGCTGCCTATGGACACAAGACACACTGCTATGCAGGCTGTAATGGTATTTTTGTCACACTCATTTTATTTCACTTATAATTTGGGCATATTACCTATAATTAACCCTTAAACTGCCACATACTGGGGGGAGTGGGGGGATTAATGCACCCCAGGACGCCAAATACTTTTTTGCTGCACTTTTTAAGTAAACGTCACAATTCACCAAGAAAAAGTGAAATTTTAATGGAACACATTTTTTTTAATGCAAAGAGCATTGCAATTACTGCAACTCTGATCATTTTACACGCTGCCAATGAATTGTAAAAACTATTAAAAAAACTACTGCAACAATCTCTTATTATATGTACAAGGTGCAGCTGACGCCGCTGATGAAATTCAGTAAATCACCAACTGCGCCAACTGCTCTTGAACTGGCTGCACGCGAGCACAGGGACAGTGATGCTGATTCACTAGGGGGCGGCAGTGGTCATGAGCTGGCTGCTCAACAAATGGACGGCACTGGCTGATCAGCTCTGGTGTACTGGCAAATTGCACTGGGAAGTGACTTTAGTCAGTTCTGGTGGTTTAAGGGTTAATTAAATGTGTAGCTCCTTCTCCTGCCTGTTCTGTCACTCAGTCTAACTGCTTGAGGTTAAAGGGTTAAAGAAGGGGAGAGGAACTGCAGTGCAGACCCAGACCACAGAGCACTACATGTGTGGGATTGGAGACATTTTGGTTCAGTCTACATACCAAAAAAGTATAAAACGGTCACATAGGACCCTAAACGACAAAACAGAGGCAGAGACGTAGCGACGGAAAAGCCAAAATCTTAACCAGAAAGATTGGTAGGTCAGGCAAACAAACCATGAGAATAAACCGTGAAGCCAAATCACAGGCAACAAAAAAAAAGAGTTAAAAAACGAGAGCAACAACAATTTATTTCTTGTATAGCGCAAAATCATGAGCAATGTGTCAGTGGGCTTTAACAGACCCAGTTTTTTGACAGCCCCCTGGCATTGCCTCCTCCTCAAAAAAAAACCTGTCCTGCTTCAATTTCGCACTAACAATGCCAGTTTTTTTTTTTTTTATAGAGATTATCCACTGAGGGTTGGCACTTCATGGCACCACTGCCATGCTTCATTGAGGCAGTTCTGCTGATGTCACAAAGGTGCCACGAGTGGTCATGTGATGTGTCACATCACATAAAAAAAAAATCAAATCAAATAAAAACATTTCAAAAAGCTAATAGATAGATAGATACTTTATTAATCCCAAGGGAAATTCACAAATAATAATAATAATAATAATAATAATAATAATAATAATAATAATAGACGAATTCTACATTAATTGACCCAAAAAGATAAATATCTAATGTAATGTCAACAGTTATCAGTCTCCACCATAGTGAAAAGGATGTGTGAGGCTTCCAAAAGACCCTAAAAGCAGGCCAGGACCTTCACGAGAGTTTCACCAAAAATCCAGCTAGTCCGCCAGCTACAACCTGCAGGTTACCAAATTCTGGCCAAAACATTGAATCTTCATAAATGACGATATTTATTCACACAAACAAACATGTTCTAAAAGAAAGAAAGGAGTTTCCTGAAGAGCAATTCAAAGCAACCAAGTCATAATATGCAATCTGAAATGAAAAATCCAAAAATGCAGCAGGAAATGTCAGAGAAACCAATAAATCCACAGAGAAAACAATACCGACGACGAGCGACTCCTTCAATGCAGCACTGTGGAGGTCGTCTTCTCCAACTCGATGTATAGCCAGGTGGGGGTCTTAGCAGTGTGTTGTGAGATGGAGTCCCCTACAAGGCCAAAAAGGGGTGTGAGGCTTACAAAACATCCCATAAACCAAGCCAGGACCTTCACTGATCCGTCCAGATAAGGTGGCCGGTCCCGACTACCACCAGCAGGCTTTTTTGCCAAGCAGATCTAGAAATAGGAATCTGGTTATAGAAGTTCAAAATACTTCAAAGAATTCCAAAATATACAAAGGAAGAGGATTACTGTCCACCTCTGGTTTGGAAAGACAACTCCAAAGCAAGAATCTTTATAAACTAAGAGTTTATGACAAAAAAGCAAAAGGAGAAAAAGCAAGTGGAGGAAGAAAAACTAGGCCAAAAAATAAAAAAAAAACAAGACTTACGTTGCTGAGCCTGAGGGAAGCCGTCTGATCCACCAAAACATAAAAGAGGAGGGCGGGGCCTCAGGTGTGATGTCAGAGTGGCTCCACCCTTTGGGGGTTCCGCCCACATGACACAAGGAATGGACGCACATTTTTTGGGACTACACATAAAAATAAAGCAAAAAAAGTGATAAAAGCAACAGTAATCACAAATATATGTGAAAAATAACAATATAAAATTAATAGAAAGAGAAAATAAACACAAACAAATGAACAGACAGTGGGTGCAGGACAACATCGAACTCTTTGCTCTTTGACTCTTTTTATTGCCAAACCTGCCCCAGTCCAGGTGTGCAAAGCTTGTGGAGACTTGAACAAGAAAACTCAAAGCTTGAATTGTTGGTAATGGACCATCTAGAAATTACAGAGGGTCTGAGTTGACTCTGGGATTCTGACGTCAATACTCTTTCCTCAGTCCAATGTCTGTGTTCTTTCACCCTTTCTAATATCGCCTTTCTATTTACCAGAGTCAGATTTGGCTTTTTCTTTGGAACTAATACAATACAATACAATACAGTTTATTTTTGTATAGCCCAAAATCACACAGGAAGTGCCACAATGGGCTTTAACAGGCCCTGCCTCTTGACAACCCCCCAGCCTTGACTCTCTAAGAAGACAAGGAAAAACTCCCAAAAAAAAACCTTGTAGGAAAAAATGGAAGAAACCTCGGGAAAGGCAGTTCAAAGAGAGACCCCTTTCCAGGTAGGTTGGGCGTGCAGTGGGTGTCAAAAGAAGGGGTTCAATACAATACAATACACAGAACAGAACAAATCCTTAATAAAGCATAATAATAAAAATTTT
>JANRMT010062797.1:10481574-10497637 GCA_026402145.1 Polypterus bichir lapradei | reverse complement strand
TGAAAGAAATGTGTAGCTGGAATGTTAAATTTGGAATGTAATTGCTCATAGGATGCAAAGACGTTGTCTATATAAAGATCTCTAAGCAAGTTAATTCCAAATTTTTTCCAAATATTAAAAACTGCATATGTTTGTGAGGGTTGAAAGAGGTGGTTCTCTTGCAGGGGTGCCACAGATAGAAGCTTCTCCGTCTTAAAATGCTTTCTACATTGGTTCCAGATTCTAAGTGAATGGAGCACAATTGGGTTATTAGTGTATTGCCGATAACGTGTGTTTATTGGAGCACAGAGCAAGGAATACAAAGAAGTACTGCAGGAATTTAATTCTATTGCGGACCAAGCCTGTGTATGTTCTTCTATTTGTGTCCAGGTTCTTATCGCCTGTATATTTGCTGCCCAGTAATAAAACTGGAAGTTAGGTAGAGCCATGCCGCCTTCTGCCTTTTGTCTTTGTAGGGTCGCTCTTTTGATGCGTGGATGTTTTGAATTCCAAATAAATGAGGTTATTGCCGAATCTAATTGCCTAAAAAATGATTTATTAATGTATATTGGGATGTTTTGAAATAAAAAAAGGAGCTTAAATATCCTACAGTTTTTAATAATGACACATGACCATAACAAGTTAGTGGGTTCTCATGCTATATTTGTCTTTTCTAAGGTTGTGAGCTGCATGTGGTCATTGCAAGTGTCACCTTGTCTGCTAGCAACTGCACTCCCTGAGACGACATGGCTATGATGTGTATTTGGGATACTGGGAATGACAAGAAGTATCTTCTACCACTCAGCTAAATGAAAAGTTGCTGATTGAGCGGCTTACCTGTGTTAAAGCATGCTGAGTGGCTGCCATTTACTTTAGATGACTCTTACACAAATGCACAAAGTCACAAAGTATGTGTAATACTGTACTGCAGTATGTTTTAGCATTAGTGATGGCTGCTACATATTCATATACTGTAAGTCAAAACAAGTTCCATTTGTTAATAAGGTGAAAAAAAATTAAGCAACTAAAATAAATCATAGAAATCCACTTAAAAGGGAAAATAAGGGACTTTTATACCATTATGATGATTTAAAATTGTAGTAATCCAATCCCATCCATATACCAAGATTAAAATAAGTGCATTTTTTTAAGATGGTACAAGAAGGGCCTCTCCCGCACCTACTGTGTCTCTCTCACAGCTTCATGTGATAGTGTGAAAAAGATGGGGCTGGACCTCTGGTACTCTCACAATCACCATTGCTCCCACTGGAAGAAGAAAGAGAGAGGGACATTCTACTCATGTTTCACTCTGTCTCATCCAGAGCACCCCATAAACAACAGGACATGCTCCTAAGGGTACTCTTGCTTTGTGTCACTCATCCTGGTGTTCAGTGTTGTGACAAACAGCAAGATGTGCACTTCTTGAACCTGTATTTCCACACACTCATCACCAACCACAGCACCTCTAGAAGTGAGAAGTGCACCACTTGTGCTTTCTCATGATTTTTGTGAACTGCAGCTTTTCTTTTTCTGACATTCTGCTATAGCCTTGCATGTCAAGCCCAAGTCACCTAAAGAGCAATGTAGCTAAACATGGGTATGTTGCATTTAAAGCTACTGATGTAAATGCATTCTGCACATATTAGAGTGCACAGGTGTAACCATGATTGCTACAGGCAGTGTAACACGTTGTCTAAGAACTTCACTACATGAGAATTTCCTGTATATTTGGTACTGTGGAACGTATACCTTGTGTAACAAGAGGTTCTACTGCATCTGCTATAAAGCACAAGAACACGTGCCACACTAAAAAAGATCTGTAAAATGAACACATTGCATCACACTTACTTGAATACAAAGACAATATTGCCAAAAGAGGTCCTGCCATCAAGTATTTTGAAATGAGGAGCAGAACGGTTTTGTACCTTTATTAGTAACAAATAATACTGAAGTTATTTAAAATGTGTCAGCTGGTGTGTTTTTAAATGACAGGACTGTGTAAATGTCTTTTTGCAAACTGTGCACTCAAAGGGTCTTTGTCCAGTATGAATAAGATAATGTCTTTTAAACTTTGATGGAGAATTGAAACTTTTATGGCAAACAGCACACTGATAAGGGCTCCTGTTTGAATTTTTCTCTGTCACCTTTGCATCACAAGCCTGGCACTTATGTAGCAGAAGTTCCCTTTCTGTGCTGAAAAGCTTGGCACATTGAATACAGTGCATCCTCTGATTAAGACTGGTTGAACACAAGTAGTCTTGTGTGTATTTGGATTGTGAACTGAATCCAATGTCTTCTTGCTGCTCCAATAACATTGCTTCATCTGCATTCTCTGTTAAAGGAGATGAAACACCTTCAAACTCCATCACACACACAGGGGTCTGCAGTCCACCTGGAAGGTGATCTTCAGCCGTGTGACTGCTTTCATCGTTAAACTCAGGTGGAGGTGCAGCCTCATACCATTTTGCATGGACGCGCTGATGCACTTTCAAATGAGCAGCCTGTCTAAACATCTTGTTGCAGACTGAGCACTCAAAAGGCTTCTCCCTAGCATGAATTAGGTGGTGTCTTCCAAGTTTTGATTGTGAAGAAAAGCATTTTTGACACTCTGAACATTGGTAAATCAAATCATTTTTACACTTCACTGAAGTTTTTGCAACATTCAAATCTGAAGTTAAATTTTTCTTCTCTAGGAAAGAATGAGGAAGGCATTTATCATTTACCTTCTTGTCTGTCTCAAGAGCTACACTGGATGAAGTAATTTTAGAGTTTTCTGAAGCCTGTCCTGTTTGCTCCTGAAAGGAGGTTTCTAATAATCCATTAAAATCGGAATTGGTATCCTTTGAATTTGATTGACTTTCTTCTTGATGACTAAAATGCGGATTATTAAAATCAGTCCGTGAATTGGAGCAGACTTTCCACTCGGTGTGGGTGTTCAGATGGTTCTGTAGGTGACAGAGCTGTCGAAACAACTTGGTGCATATGTAACATTTAAAAGGTTTCAAACCAGTATGAATGAGAAAATGTCTTTTGAGTTTGGAAGGGGAGTTGAATGTTTTTGAACAAACAGAGCATTGGTATGGCTTTCCTCCAAAGGATTTATGGCTTGTGCCTCGGCTGTAATTAGACATTTCATCAGGGGGCTCTTCACTTGTCACACAGGATCCACAGCTGGCATCCATCTCTACCTGTTTTTGGCTTTGTGTATGCTCTCTAGAATTCAGCATTAACGATTGATCTCCATAATTATATAACTCCACATTTAAAGGGCCAAAATTAGAAGATCCACTTGCTGATATACATTCCCCATGAGTGCGTTGATGCATTTTTAAATGTGACAACTGACGAAATGCTTTAGAACACAAACTGCACTCAAACGGTCTTTGACCAGTATGAATTAGGTAATGGCGTTCTAGTCGAGATGGAGCATCAAAACATTTCTGACATTCTGGACACTGAAAACGTTTTTTGCTGCCTTGGACATTTTCAAGGTCTTCAGAAGCAAGCATCTGGTTTGCTAAAATCAATTCTCCTATTATACTCCCACTTTCATCAAATCTCTGACCATTAACTGTACTTTCTTTGGAACAGAGATAACCAACCTTAAAGTGCTTCTCATTTTGAATGTTCAGTTCATTACCAGGCCAGCAGTGGTCAGGCTCCTCAATCTGTTGCTCACTGCCTGTACCTGTACTGGCCACCAAAAGCCTCTTCTGCGGACTGCGATGTCTTAGGATCCTCTTTCGGCTGTGACTTTGCTGATGCCTTTTTAAATGTGTTAACTGGCGAAATTTTCTTCCACAGACAAAACATTTGAAAGGCTTCTGTCCAGTATGTGAAAGATAATGCCGGTTAAGTTTGGAAGGGCAGTGAAAAATTTTGAAGCAAAAGCAGCACTGGTGCAGTCGCATTCTTAAACACATTTTCTCGTTGTCACTTTGATGCTGTGGGGTCTCCTCCTCGCAAGTCCTTATCAAATTTGATTTCCGACCTAACTTGGCAGTTCCAACTAAGCTCTGCTGGCCTGTGTTGAGTTTTTCCACATCCAATGAAAGGATGTCTTCCACTAATGGTGGTAAATGAAGTACATTTAAATCTTGAGGACTACAAGTCTCTAAATTATCACAAAGGCTACCTTTGCTAGCAGGAGGAGCTATGCGTTTCTTTACCACTGTCAGTCTGGTATGAAGACTACCACTTCTTAAAGCCCTTAACTCCCTATGAGTATGATGATGAGCTTTTAAATGTGATGCTTGTCTAAATGCCCGATGACAAAAATTACACTCAAATGGCCTTTGGCCAGTATGAATGAGGCAGTGTCTCTGCAACTGTGATGGAGCACTGAAACACTTTTGACATGTTGAGCACTGATAGACTCTTTTAACGCTGCTGGCAGCATTTTGGCTTTCAAGGTTCTGCTCCTCTTGAATCATTGCTGATGTGAGGCCCTTTTCAGTTAAACTTACTAACTCAGGCCTACTTTTTTCAGTGTTATTGTCATGAGGATCATGAGGCGGAGGGGCATCAGAGAGGCTGCTGATGCCAGAGCCCATTTCTTGGCTTCTGCAATTTATAAACTTTTGTTGTTTTAATAAACTTTTGAAGGTCCGCCATTTGTCATGTGTCCGCTGATGAACTTTCAGGTGAACAGCCTGTCTAAACTGCTTACCACAAGAAAAGCACTTGAATGGCTTTTGGCCTGTATGGGTTAGATAATGTCTCTGCAGCTTAGATGGACAGTTAAAACATTTGCAGCAGAAAGAGCACTGATGTGTCCTCCTCTTCATCATTTTACTATGCCTGTGAGGCTGCTCATACCCATGAACGGGAAACAACTTTCCAGATGGTAAATTCTCAGAAGTCATACAAGTTGTCTCATTTTTGGAATATTTGTTTTGAACATTATCCATATTAGTAGGCTGCTTAGAAGTTTCTACATTGTACTCTCCGGAGTCTTTTTCTGGCAAGAATTCATCAGATATCACCCGAGTAGGATTCTCCTTAGTATAGTTCTTCTCCTGTGACACTAGGATTTTCACATTTGCTTCTTTTTTTAACAATATCCGAGATAAATGGGAAGTTGAATGAGTACGTTTATGGAGTTTTAAATGTTCCAGCTGTCTAAAAGTCTTCTGGCACTCAGAACATTCAAAGGGCCGCTGGCCAGTATGTATTAGGAAATGCCGTTGAAGTTTATACGGAGAAGAGAAGAATTTGAAGCACACAATGCATTGATGAAGTTTCTTGCTGGTCTTAGCCATTGGCTTTTTATTAAAGCAGTCAGTTTCAGGCCTTTGTTGGGATAACTCATTGATAACACTCCGCTCAGATGTTGTTGGGGTAGTCGCATTCATATCATTAACACTCCAAGGATCAGTCATCTCCTCGGGTTTTACAATAATGTTGAGGTCAAGCTGCTCCACTTGCAACAATTCATTGCTTACGTGATCCTCATAAGGACACAGCGTAAAGGAGGAACCATCTGTACTGTCTTGCTCCTTTTTACAAGCATCAGCATCTGCAGGAAACTTGCATAGCAAGTCGTGACTTTCAGTACAGCCATCCTGGGGGACAGCAAGGCTGCATTTGTACAAAGAAAATTTGACATCTACATGACTTTTTGAATGTTTTACTTGATGCTTTTTCAAATGAGCTGCCTGCCTGAAAGCATTTCCACACTCTGGACATTTAAATGGTTTTAAACCAGCATGGATGAGCTTGTGGCGTTCCAATTTTGAAGCAAACTTAAAAGATTTCAAACATACATTACACCGATTTACTTTCTGCCTTTTTTCTCCAGTTGCTTCCACCTCGTCTGTAGCACAATCAAATGTCTCACATTCGGTTTTAAGTTCACAGCTTGTCTTAACCATTTTCAGATCCCCAAGGTCATTGAGAACACCATTGTCTTTATTGTGCTGATTCTCAGAGTAAGCAGGCTCCTGTTTATACTCTTGTTGCTCAAATTGGTGAAAATGGACTACTGAAGTTATCTGAGCGTTGGGTGTGGCAAGATAATCCAATTTATTTTCTACAGGACTCGGGGGATTATTCAAGTCTTTGTTTCTCCCTGGGTCAAAAATCCGCCCATGCTCCTTGTAGTTTTTGTGAGTTCCTTGATGAACTTTTAAATGTGTCATCTGCCTGAATGTTTTGCCACATTTTACACAGTGGAAAGGCCTCTGGCCGGTATGAATAAGATAATGTCTGCTTAGTTTGGAAGGAGAATTAAAACATTTTGAGCATACAGTGCACTGATGTCTTTTTCGATTTCCTTTTATGGATTTACAACAAGGATTCTGCACAGTTGTAATGTTTCTTTCAAGAGATTCATATCTTTCATCTTTACATCTGCCAAGACCAATTTCATCATGGTGATCACAAGGCAAGACGTTATCCTTTCCGCTTTCTGAAATTGAGTCCTGCAGAGAATTTCCTTCTAGCTTTGATAGCTTACCTTGAATCTCACAACTGCTGTTGACTCTTACACTTTCAGACTCTCCACTTTGCAACCACTGTGAAGTACCTGACTTTGTGTGGGTGCGCATGTGTAGCTTTAAATGCACAAGCTGTCTGAATGATTTTTTGCAGGTTGAACACTCAAAAGGCTTCTGTCCAGTATGAATGAGGAAGTGTCTCTGAAGCTTATATGGCGAGTTGAAGCATTTCAGGCACACTGAGCACTGGTGTGCTTTTCTCTTCTGTCTCCCTCCTTTCCCTTCTCTTGCAGAGTTGAACCGATGCTCCTGAAGTATTTGCTTGATGGAGGTATCAGTTTCTGATCCTGTCCAATCAGATACTTCACAAGCACTAAAATCAACACAGTTAATCCCATTTACATCACTTGGGACCACACCGATATTAAGTTCTAGTGGTTTGGATGGTCTCTGGTCCTGAAGTGCAGCATACAGCTGCAAAGAACCAGAATGCGTGAAGCCATACTGAGGGGCCGCATTACTTGTTTCACTATATAAGGCATCTGCAGGGTCATTCCCACTGAAGAAATCTTGAAGATTATCCTTAAAGGGATCCCATCGGAAGTGTGTTTCCTGATGCTTTTTTAAATGAATGGACTGTCTAAATGCTCGCCCACAATCCAAGCAGGTAAAGGGTTTTTGTCCTGTGTGAATTAAATAATGGCGTTCAAGTTTTGATGCAAATTTGAAGGACTTCTGACACACAGTACACTGATGAGCCAATTTGCGGTGGCTTATATTTTCAATGTCCCGCTGCTCCTTTTCAGTTTTAAAGTCTGTAGGTGGACAGTCTGTAAACAAAGCGTATGATGCAGCTGTATGCTGGTATGAACTGGTATGGTGCGCTTCGAGGCAGCTGTTCATTTCAGACAGTGGATGTAGCTGCTTTACTGGATGATTTTCAGTTGCCATTTGCAAATACATTTTGGGGTCGCTTTGCTGTTTTTTTGCTTTTAAGCAACTGACCAAAAAAAAGAAAAATCTGTTAAACTTCTCAGCATTAAATGATGGCTAGCTTCTATGCTGCCTCTACAGAAAAAATTCAAACATGCTTGAAGAATTACCTTCACGCTTCTCCCAGTTCACAAATATGAATGCTGTCATTTGCCACGTCAGCAGTTTTACTCTGAAAAACAAAGTTAACACAACCATTAATAGACTGTGAAATACAATTTTAAAAATTAAAGAACTTGCTCACTTACAAGATCTTAAGTATTAAGATAGATAACTTTGCAGTATTTTAAAATGTAATATACAGTATTAGTAGTCCTAGCATTATTTTCACAGGCTGCTGGTACAACTTACTTTCTCCACGCTGACTGTTTTTGATGCTACAACTGCTGTGTTGAGAGGCACTTTTATGTTTGTTAACTCCATTACAGTCAAAGGTTGATTTTTTAATTTTGTGCACAGCTTTGTCCTTCAAATTTCAGTTTATGTGCCACTGAAGTGGTACCAGGATTAGCTATGTTGCGACGGGCATCCAGAAAACAAAGTTCAAATGCCAGTCACCTGTCTCCAAGAAGGCTGCATATTCTCTGCACATTTGTTTGTTTTTCTCCAGGTACTCCTGCTCTCCTCCCACTCCCTCTGGAAAAATAGCTGGAAGATTAACCTCACACAAAATTCTTCCCATGTGAATGAATTTGGGAGTTTAGGTGACTGTACCGTTCTTGCAAAGCTATTGTCACAGTATCTGGCCAACTGTAACCTTGAACTGCAATAAACTACTCAGAAAATGGACGAATGTGCTTTGATTTACCAGTTTAGCTCTGTTACAACATGCCAGTGGGTTTTCTGGACACTCTTTTTTGTGACATTTAATTTGTTCCCTTATAGAGTTTTTCAACCCCTAAAAACAGGTGCCTCATGCATAACGCCATGCGTGGAATTCACACTAAAACATGGCGTACAGACAAAAGCAGAAATGTGTGTATGAAAAAAAATATATCCAGATGTATAAATCTGTGCACATGCCAACTTCCACATTCTTCCGCTTCATAAATCCCGGTCAGCGTGAAAAGTAACACTCGTGCACATCCCTGCGCCCCACCCCGTCTCATCCCAGAATTACAGCTCTTTGAATATGCAAATTAATATAAACAGCCTTTTAAGTTTTGCATTCTGTGAAAAGACAATGGCAAAAGCACAGGGAAAAAGAAGAATTTCAGCGAATACCAAGTAAAGGCAAGGAAAAACGTACCACTTGTTGGTTTAAGCAGTGATATAAACAACAAAAGGAAGTTGACTGAGTGACAGAGTGGCGGAGAAACCCGAAAATTCAAGTTCAGAAAGTTGCATGGTGCCCGAAATAAATAAGTGGTCAGATATCGAAGTCGCCGTGAAAAGGCAAGTCGTAGAGAAAAAAAAAAAAAAGGACACTGTGGAAAAAAAGGTCAAAATTTCCACTTTAATCACATTATTTTGTTTATTTTTAATCACATTATTTTGTTTATTTTGTGGAACGTCATAAACTTCATCTTAAAATCGTTTAATAGTTTCTCAAATCCCATCATAACTAAAGTGGCATGTTAAATGCTTATTTTTCTATGTGTTCTTCTATGTACTCCTATGTGTGTGAATCACTATGTGCTTCTTAAACTTTCTTTCTCTTACGCTGACAGGACACGGAATGCATTACAATCATGATATTACAGCTCTCTGAGCAATTTAAATACTAAGATGTATACATGATATCATTTTCATGATGATAGTAATTAAAGCACGTATTAAACATTGAGGCATGTTGGCACAGTGGTAGCGACAAGATGGCACTCCATTCACAGATTGTTCCTGCCTCCCGCAAGATGCTTGCTGCCCTATGCGTGATCGTCAAAATAATTTATTGCAGCAGTACTGTCTCTTTTAAACGCACTAACCCCTGATTCCTGTCCTTCCTTTTCTTTCTCCAAATAACCAATCGCCACACAATCAATTGTTTAATTAATGTCAAGCCATATGTAAGCTTAGAACACCAATTCTTCAAAACTTTTAAAGAACATTAAAATATCTTCGTAGTACATGTTTAATTATTCCATCCATCTATCCATCCAGTGTCACACCAGCCCCAGCAAGAATACAGCGTGAGGCAGGAACAATACGTGAATGGGTGCCAGCGCATCGCTTCCACTGCCCACCGAATCCTTGCATATTTAATCATTAACAACATACATTATTTAAATGAAGTTAAACGTTTATTTGTATAATGTAATGTATATACTTTGCTGCATTTCACCTTAAAAATTATATCAAGAGCTCCAAGAAGATAGTGCCTGGAAATCTAAATTGATTTAGAAGCCAGTCGTCATCATCTTTAAATACACGCTCTCTTCTATTGAATTGAATTCATTTATTGTTATTGTATGGTACAATGAAATTCAATATGCAAATCCTCTATAAACTTATTTCCTATAAATTGGTAAAATAACAACAAGAATAATAATAACAACAATAGGATAAAAATAGCGAAAAACATACAATATGAAAGCATAAGTGGCTCAGGTTGTGCAATATTACAACTGTAATGCAAGTTTCCAGTGAGGTAATTGTACTTATAAGTACAAGCAGTTCTACTGGAAGAATTTGATAGACTGATTGAGTGCGTTTAGAGCTCTTGGAAATTAGGGTTTTTGAACCGTGAGATCTGTGCAGGAAAAGCTGTGAAGCATTTGCCGAATGCGGGAAGTTCAAATAGACTGTGTGCATGGCTCGGGCAGCGTGTGCCAGAAGCCAAACCTCGATATTTCTCCCTGCTCTTGACACAACCCCCTGTAGAGCTTTCTGATCAGCTGCTATATAGCTGTGATTCCACACTCAGATACAATGGGTTAAAATACTCATAGTGGTACACTGAGAGTAACAATGCTAAAATGGCTATGGTATTTTAAATAGTTTAGCCATTCCATGCACCATTATATGGTTACAGGTTGATTACAATCATGTGCCTTAAACTAATAAACGATATGTGGCTAATTTCAGTGTATTTGATAAAGCCGCGTCAGGGATGTGAATCTAAAATATAAAGGGAAACCACAAAGGAACAGTAGCACTGCTTTAACGCTGGGTGCCACCAGTTTGCAAAACCAAGCCGAGAACTTGCGTATGCAAGGGATTCAGCTGGTGTAAAAATGTGTGTGGCTTTACACCAAGTTTAGTGTTTATACATTGCGATGTGAGCGTGGAAATGGGCATACGTAACATTTTTGTGTGTATGCACCGTTTACACATGAGGCCCCTGGTCTGTAAACTTAAGAAATTTACAGTAATCAGGCAAAATTAAAAGAATACCTTCTATCTCAGTCCCCCTTGCACCGCCCATAACCTTTAACAGTTAGATCTTCAGTGTTCTGAACATGATAGTTTTAACATTGGTGTCCTAATTAGAGTTATTAAGGATTAACTGTTGCTTACATTAACAGCTTGAACTAAATAATCTTATTATTTTAATAGCTAAGTGTAATTTGATTTGGGAAGTTCAATTGACTTTGCATGATTGTCTGATACAGACTTACCATGAGACATGTTGTTTAATCAAACAGGCACACTGGCGTAGAATTTTACATCCAAGTACAGAACAGAACCCTTCAGTGAAAACAAAGTGCAGTAAACATGGCTTGGTGTAATAGTGCACTGAAATACAAAAGCAGCATATGTACGGAGCACCACATACAAAACAAACACGCCACTTGCCAGGTCTGACTTCAGAAACCTACCATAATGGGAAAAGCTACCAGAGACGGAAAAACGTTGATGACTGGTGGTGAAATAAAATCCCAAAGAGGGGGTTTGCTATGACAGAAGAGGTCACTTTACCAATGAACATGGTTTACAGCAAAGGTTTTCAGAAATTACCTTAAACCGGGGGGGCCAATGTCATAAATAATTACATTACACTGTGACCCTCTTCCAGTCACTTTTTCAAATAATGCTACTTGCCTACATCTCCTTGTTTGCGACAAAGACGCCATTACTATCATTTCTATTGCCAGTTACTTGATAACACCTTATATTTATTGAATAATCAATGCCATTCATGGTTGACAATGTTTTGTTTAGCAACTTGCGGCTGCTGTATTTTGCTATTATTAGATGAAAACGTCCAGGCAGGAACAGACATCTTGTTAAGTGCAGCAAGTTGTCTGTTATAATGTAGTTTATGTGTAGAAAAGCTCAATCTCTGCTCTTCTCATATCAGCAGGTGTCATTGTTTTCCCAGATAAATGACTGGTGTCTACTTCCCTTGAACTAAGCAGCCTTGTTCTCCTGCTACCAGTACCTCAGTTTATCTTTCCTTGCCTTTAAATGTCTCACTTCTAAACTGACAGTCCATCCTGTCTAAACCACTCCTTATTTATGACTTCGTCACTTTTACTAAAATTGGCTTGCTTTGACGTAACAGAACCCTAGCACCATTCTCTTAATCTTGCCACCCAGGAAGTCTGATATTTCAGTTTGAATGGCCGCAGTGGTGATGCTTCACATCATCTTCTTCTTCAACTGATTCTGTTCCTCTCCGTTTTCCATCTTACAGGTCCTTCAAATCATGCTGCTACTCATTTCTGTCCCTCTTGCTGTTATCTACCAATCATCTAACTCTGATTTTACTTGCTTCTGAGAGTTTTCTGTTCTTCTGTCTGAACTGTGCACCCACACAGAAAACATTTTTTGTGACTTTAGAATACATATGGAAGGCCCTTCAGCTGTTGTATGGTTTGATTTTTTTCCTCTCAATGACTTCTTGTGACTTACATGCTTATACACTGTGTGCACAATTATTAGGCAAGTTGTATTTTTGAGGATTAATTTTAATATGGAACAAACACAGTGCTATCAGTCAATCCAAAATGTTAATAAACCTGAAACCTGAATGTTTCACAACGGAAATGTGAGTGTGAACATCATCAGGGGAATACATATGTGCGCACAATTATTAGGCAACTATTAGTGTGCAGATTTATTATGCAACTAAAGGAAAAATTACAATTTTCCCATCTCACTTGTTTATTTTCATCTGTTATAGTGAGAATAATAAACAAACACCTCAAAATTTACAAATAAACATCTCTGACATTTCAAAAAAAATAAATCAGTCAATCAATGACCAATATAGCCACCCTTCTTTCCAATAACAGTCATAAGCCTTTCCATTCATGGAGTCTGTCAGTTTCTTGATCTGTTGACGATCAGCTTTTTGTGGAGCAGTGACTACAGCCTCCCAGACACTCTTCAGAGAGGTGTATTGTTTTTCTCCCCCGTAAATCTAACGTTTAAGAAGTGCCCACAAGTCCTTGATAGGGTTTAGGTCAGATGAGGAAAGGGGGGCCATGTCATTATTCCTTCATCTTTAAGGCCTTTACTGGCTGGCCACGCAGTGGAGAACTTCGATGCAAGCGATGGAGCATTGGCCTGCATAAAAATCATGGTCTTCTTTAAAGATGTAGACTTTTTCCTGTATCACTGTTTGAAGAAAGTGTCTTCGAAAAACTGGCAGTAGGTTTGGGAGTTGATTTTGAGTTCATCTTCAATGCAAAAAGGTCCAACTAGCTCATCTTTAGAAATACCAGCTCATACCAGTACCCCACCTCCACGTTGGAGTGGAGCTCTGTGCCCATTACTGATCCACAGGTCCATCCATCTGGTCCATCAAGAGTCACTCTCATCTCATCGGTCCATAAAACCTTTGAAAAAAATCTGTCTTCAGATATTTCTTGGCCCAGTTTTGACGTTTCAACTTATGTTTCTTGTTCAGTGGTGGTTGGGTTTCAGCCCTCCTTACCTTGGCCATGTCTTTGAGCACTGAACACCTTGTACTTCTGGGCACTCTAGGTAGGTTGCAGCTCTGGAATATGAAAGCACTGGAGGATAATGGGTTCCTGGTAGCTTCATGTTTGATTCTTCTCAAATCTTTGGCAGCTAATTTGCGTCTTTTGTTCTCAACACGTTTCTTGCGACCCTGTTGACTATTTGCAACAAAATGTTGGATGGTTCTGTGATCACACACCAATATCTTAGCAATTCCAAAAGTGCTGCATCCCTCTGAAAGACTTTTTACAATTTTTGACTTTTCAGAGTCAGTTAAATCTCTTTTTTGGCCCATTTTGCCCGAGGAAAACTAGCTGCCTAATAATTCTGCACACCTTGATATAGGGTGTTGATCTCCTTAGGCCACACCCTCCCTCATTACACAAATACACATCACCTGACGTGCTTAAATCCAATAAGCATTCAAGTTAATACAGCTTGGAGTTGGAATATACACATAAAAATGATGATATGGTCAAAATACTCACTTGCCTAATAATTGTGCACACAGTGTAAATCCCCCCGATTACCCCTAGACATCCTCAATTCAGAAGGCCATTTCTATAGTAACACATTACCATTTACCTGAACTGTCTGCCATCTCTTCTAAGCTTACCTAACCATCTTTGCCATCTCTCGCTTGCACTACTATCATCTACTATCTGTAAAGACCCCATTCCACTCCACACATCTCCAGCCTCATAACCTTTTCTTCAAACTCCTCCTGCTTTCCATCCACTGCTGCTGAAGCCATATAATTTTACAACCCCACCGTGAGTTTGGAACAGATTACTTTGGAACTATAAAGAAACCTTATAAACCATATTAAAGCTAAAACACGCCCTTCTGTAACCAAGCCCACTCACAGCTGAATTAAGTCAAACTTGATAGATAATAAACTTGCCACGTTACACATAACAGAAAGAACAGCAATAATTACAAAGCAATCATGCTACATCAGAGATAAACAGAAAATGTCTCAATCATTTCTATACAGCGTCTTTTGCAGAAATAATCTATGCTGGCACAGAGTGATCACTGAACAAACAGCCAACAGGATTCTCAAGTAAAAGAAAAAAAACACCCTTGTAATAACAAATCCAGTATCTCCAGATGTTCTTCCACATAAACAAATAATACAAACTTGACCAACATCACTTTTTATCATGATCTAAAACAATCCTTCCTCCTGGGTGTCCATGAAATGCTTGCCTTACCTGCCTTGAAACTTGCTGTTACTCTCCTTCTGATCACTTCTTCCTCTGTTCTCAAGCCAATGCCATGTTTGAACCCTTATCACTTCTAGTTAAATTATAGAGGCTGCAAACAGACAAACTTCCAGGGTCAGGTTTTCCTGAAGACACTATACAAGCCCAGGCAATCAAATAGCTGAGACAAAATACATAGCCCATTATGAAGTTTTTTGTACGTTGGGAAGATCTTTGCAATGGTTGATGGAATAATCATATCCATTGTTCACAGAAGAACTAGAAAATGTCAAGACCCTTAGGTTGAAGAATGGAACATAAATCGTGAATATCTGGTCTTTCTAACTATAAACAAACCTGTTCCTCACATGGACAATGCAACCATAGTGTTTTACTGAACACAATTGGCCAGAACCTGCAGCCTGAAACAAAGGGACATCTTTTATAATTTCGAGCTGCACCTCTAGCTTTCATGGTGTAGGATCAATGCTCACCACTCTCTCTCCTGCGAGTCACACCCATTTTATTGCTCTACCTACTTCTCTCCATCCTTTTTCTACCTTCTTGGCTGTTTCCCTATCTGATGTTTCTGACCTTCTTTATCGTTTCAGGCGAATCACCTGCCTTCTAGGTCCTATGCTAAGCCTTCTTCTCAAGTGTCCTGATGATGCTGTTTTCCTTCAAAACCAGACAGTTTATTTTTCTTCTGTTCCTGAACCTGGTAAAAGCAGTTCCTATTTTGAAGAAACTGTGCACTAATCTATACTAATAAACGGCAAAGCCCTCACTCACTGACTGACTGACTGACTGACTGACTGACTGACTGACTCATCACTAATTCTCCAACTTCCCGTGTAGGTAGAAGGCTGAAATTTGGCAGGCTTATTCCTTACAGCTTCCTTACAAAAGTTGGGCAGGTTTCATTTCGAAATTCTACGCGTAATGGTCATAACTGGAAGCTGTTTTTCTCCATTTACTGTAATGGAGATGAGCTTGAAAGCCGTGGGGGCAGAGTTTGACATCATCACGCCTCCCACGTAATCACGCAGTACGTAGAAAACCAGGAAGAGCCCCAAAAAGCGCTGAAGAAAACATGCATTATATAATTGAGAAGGCAGCAAAACAATAAGAAGCGAGCGAGTGATATATACAACCATATTCATGAGTTCTGCTACTTCGGAAACAAAGCACAGTGTAAACCTACACTTTAAATTAAGTTCAGACAGGCTGCCGCTGGTATTTGTAATTTAGTGCCTGCCCATATAAGGCCGTCCGTCAGCGGCAATCCAATAGCAAACTGCCACGGGTAAATATTCACGGGTGAAGGACTGTGCTTATGGAGAGGAAGATGAGATAGTCAGGGTGGTGTTTGGCACAAACTCAGCGAAACTGCGAGAGAAAGTTTTAAGTACTGGGACTTCGGTAGCATTAGATACAGCCATGGACATAGCACGACATGGCAACAGCACAGCTGGGAAACTTCGATGCATGTACACCGAGCGGCTCACGTGAACTGACGCAGTGCACAGACAAAAAGCAACAGTTCCGAAGAGCGCTGAACAAAAACCGAATTACACAATTGAAAAGGCAGCAAAAAAA
>JANRMT010062797.1:10444787-10481174 GCA_026402145.1 Polypterus bichir lapradei | reverse complement strand
ACAACTGAATGATTTGATTTGTTATTGCTGAAAGGAACACATTTTATTTATATTTCCAGGTTTTGTTATGCAGCATGTTCATATTTGAATTTGTATAATTTTGACAGGATATATTTTTATGGAGAGCAAAATCTTTTGGGATATTTAAAATCTAAGTTTATTTTTTATATAAAATTACATAAGAGTAAAGAAATTTGAATGTTTGTTCTTTTAAAGTTTACTTTATTTCTAACTTGTATAATTTAGACAGGATATATTTTTATGGAGAGCAAAATATTATAAGTTGTTTAAGGTTTGAGTTGATTTATTCAGGAATAATATTCCTCTCTGTTTTTACCATTCCTACCAAAGATATTTCTGTCGACTAAATAAAAATTCCTTCTATTTAAAATTTAAATAGAACTTGAACAATAATATCCACGCAGACTTGCACGTAAGAGCGGGAGTTATCCATTTTAACAAGCAGCGTCTTGCACTGATACGAAATAGCTGTGTGTGTATATATGTAGATATGTATGTATATGTATATATATGTTTATATATGTGTGTGTGTATGTGTATATATATGTATTTGTGTGTATATACGTGTGTGTATGTATGTATGTGTGTATGTATATGTATGTGTATGTATGTAGATATATATATGTATGTATATATGTGTGTGTGTATATATATGTGTATATGTATAGATATGTATATATATATATATGTTTATGTGTGTGTGTGTAAATATATATATTATATATATATATATATATATATATATATATATATATGACAGCAACACTCATCACTCACAACAGTGACAAAACAATTACATTGACAATCATGTTACGTTATTTTCAAAATGTTTCCTTTTCTTTTTCATTGCTTCTTTAACACACTACTTCTCCGCTGCGAAGCGCGGGTATTTTGCTAGTGTATTATATAGTAGAAGTTTAGTTTACAAGTAACTTCAAATCTGACATTTTTAGCTAATCAAATTCATTATGTAGTGGAGCATGAAGTGCTTTTCTTTACAGAAACAGGAAATACAAAGACCTAATAGTTAAGTCAAGAAATGGTTGCGCTATGGTTTACTTTTAACTTTTGGAGTTCTTATGACTTTCTGCTTTTGTCCATCTGCAAAGTCAGTCTGTACTTGTTTATGAGACAAGACTGGTTTTTACTTGTACTGAGTGTAGAAACAGACTCCTAATCATGTGCAAACCCTAGCAAAAATTATGGAATCTCTACATTTAGAGGATGTTCGTTCAGCTGGCTTACTTTGTTGCAAAAAAATAAATAAATAAATTAAAAAGAAATCACAGAAATGACACAAAACTATTTTATTTAACAGCTATTGTAAACCATAACTCAAAAAAAAAAAAAAATACAAATAAATGAAATTGGTGTCATTTATGGCATCTCTTTTGTTCAGACCAAGTAGAGGAAAAAATTGTGAAATCATTAATCCAAAAACTTACAATTAGTACTTTGTTGCACCTCATTTGGCTTTTATGATGGCTTGAGCATGAACTTAAATAATGAAAAAATGTATGAAAAGTAGCATATTACAATAATCTAATCCAGAAGCCTTTCAGAAATTGGCTATGAAATAAATGGCTGGACAATGGTAGTACTGCAAAGGCAATAGAAGGATATTTTAGGAAACTTTTTCATCTGTGCCTTAAATGTCATCTGAATGTCAAAGATAACTCCAAGGATATGTGCATACATGACAGATGATACCCGGAAATGACCAATCATGATTAACTGCGTTGTACGTGAAGGAGAGCCAACTGAAGTAAAGTAAACTTCATGTGAGGGGGCATCAGCAAAGGTCTCAACTAGTGGCGAAGTGAGCATTATAAGATTCAGCTTGCCCACAACGACCCATCGCAAGGCATTATGCAAACTGACCCTTTCCCATTTGGTACTAATGTCATTCACGAATCAATTTCAGACATCAAGCGACCCAAAACACTGGTCTAGACACACAGGTCATCAGGTTTTTACACACTTCAAAGGACAAAACCAGAGCTGAAATAAAAATGTAAAAAAATCATAACCAGGATATTTTCCTAAGCAATGTGTTTTGCTTCAGTGAGATCCTCCCACTAAGTTGTTTCTTTAATTTCCCAAAATTCAAATGCACCTTACTGCGTGCATCCATCTTCTATAATGAAACTGTGATGACATTGCATGTTGCATGGCATGACAACATGATAAAAACAAAAAGAAACACCAAAAACAACTCAACATGATCCTGACACTCCACAATCACGCAGACATCTTTTTACTGTGACTGCGGTATTGCTAGGGTCAGAGTCCTTCTCCTCTCCACCGAAGTAGTAATGTTCTCATGTCTTCATTAACTCATGACCGGATTACTGCGTTTCTCTTTGTAAGGACATCCTCAAAGCATTAATCAACTGCACCATTCAAAACACTGATGTCGGAGAACTGTAATGGACCAAATCAAAAGAACACACATGTCCTCAAATGACATATAGCTCATTTACCACCATTATTACATTATGTTCAAAACAAAGAAATTTATTGCAACACACCAGGCTACCTAACCTCGGTCACTGAATCTTCACAGCATGCCAGACATATCAGATCAGAAACTGGTCGTTTCTTTAATAATAAGGTTTATTTTGAAACTCAAGGTGAACTCCCAAAGAACATAACAGCTCCATTGGCGGACTGCTGAAAATCTCTAAGAGCATTAAAATCTTTATATTGATGAAAAATAGAGAAATGTTTAGTTATTACAGCAAAGTACTAATTAACTAACAACATTAGTAGTCAATAGCCTCGGTGGTGTTCACATTATGGCCCATTCCAAAAACTACATTTCCCATCTACCCACAGTCATAATCAGCAGATGTGGGGAAACTGCAAGCAAACAGGGTAGTCATCAAGACAAACAAATAATCAATTCATATTCACTACTGTGCTGAGCAGTGCTTTTCATGATACAGCTCAAAGGAAAATGCACCACACTGCTGCAGTCATGCAGACCCCATCCGTTAAGCAGCCAAATTCAATCAACTTTCATGTTAGTCACCATCCCACAATTCAGTTTCTACTATAATACACCAAGCCTGTGAGCACACAGAGGTGTAGCACCACTGTTTATACAATTCAGGACAGAACTGCTACAGCGCCTTGCATTATATAGTACAGTGGCATGCAAACCTTTAGGCACCTTTGCTTAAAATGTCATTTACTGTGAATAGTTACGTGAGCAGAAGAGAAGATGAACTGATCACCGAAAAATGACACTTTCAGCATTTTATGCAAGATTGGTGTATTATTTTTTGTTTTGTACAATTGTATGGTGAAAAAAGGAAAGAAGCACCATGCAGACGCTTGTGGACCCCAAGATATAGGGGGTCTCAGAACTTAATTAGCTTGTTGGGACTATGGCTTGTTCACAGTCATCGTTAGGAAACCCCAGGTGATGCAAACTGCAAAGCTGCATAAATTCTCTGACTCTTCAAACTTTGTCCCAACAACCAGCTGCCTAGCATTCTGAAAAATAAAAGAATTGATGCTCACAAAGCAGAAGGCAGCTACAAGAAGATAGCAAAGCATTTTCAGGTAACTGTTTCCTCAGTTTGTAATGTTATTAAGAAATGTCAGTAAACAGGAATGGTGGAAGGAAAGTTGAGGTCTGGAAGACGAAGAAACCTTTCTGAAAGAACTGCATGCTGGATTGCTAGAAAGGCAAATAAAAAATCCTCCTTACTGCAAAAGACCTTAATGAAGATTTAGTAGACTCTGGAGTGATGGTGCTCTGATCTACTGTGTGGTGACACCTGAACAAATATGACATTCATGGTAGAGTCACCAGAAGAAAACCTTTCCTGCATGCTAGCCACAAAATGCAATGCCTCAAACTTGCAAATGAACATCTAAACAAGCCTGATGCATTTTGAAAATAAGCGCTGTGGACTGATGAAGTCTAAATAGAAGCTTTTTTGCCACAATGTGCAAAAGTGTGTTTGGAGATTAAAAAGGGGCCGAATTCCAGGAAAAGAACACGTCTCTAACCATTAAACATGGCAGTGGAACGATCATGCTTTGGGCCTGCATTGGAGCCAGTGGCAAGGGATCATGTCATTCGTAGATTCAAATAAATACCAACAAATTCTGGAAGGACATATCACATTATCTGTTAAAAAAAAAAAAAAAAAAGTTGAACTTTAGAAGGGGACGGGTCCTCCAACAAGACAATGATCTGAAACACGCCTCAAAATCAAGAATGGAAAACCTTAAAAACAGCAAGCTGACTGTTATGCCATGGCCCTCGTACTCCCCCAACCTTAACATCATTGAATATCTGTGGGGTGATCTCAAAAGATGACTGCATGCAAGACGGCCTAAGAATCTCGCTGAATTAGAAGCCTTCTGCCAGGATGAATGGGCGACAATACCCCAAGTAAGAACTGAAAGACTCTTCGCTGGCTACAAAATGCATTTACAAGCTGTGATACGTGCCAAAGGGGGTCTTACTGAGTATTGACCATGTTGGGTGCCTAAACTTTTGCTTCAGGCCCTTTTAATTTTTTTTAATATTTTGTACCTGTGAATGATAAATAAGAAAAAGTAACCTTGCTTAAAATATTAAAGACATGTGTCATCTTTCATTTTTTGCCTTTTGATAATCAATGCATCTTCTGTTCACTTATCTAATCACAGTAACTGATCATTTAAGCAAGTGTGCTCAATCTTTTGCATGCCACTGTATGTTTAATGAAATATAATTTAAAAACATAATAAAATAAAAGTAAGTAAGACACTATAGAAGCAAAAGAGCTCTAGTGCTATGGATTGTTGCCCCTGAATGAACGGCACAAAATAAAATTGTCCTGCATAAAAAAATAATTGCAGACCCTCTTGTCTTAATGTGTTAAACATTTAACCGAGTACAACACACATTTGACTTGTAGAAAAAACACTAATGTCACATCCCCAATTCAAACAAACAACCAATTACCAGCTTATAATGATGCATGGTTCAGTAATTTAAAAATAAGATATTATAAAAAAATGGGGCAACATCTCTAGCCATGCCCAGCAGTACTCTATGGGGCTCAACTTTCAAAAGCCAAAAAAGAAGCAGAAGTGCATTCATAACAGAGGCTGTAGAATCAATACAATGAAAAATGAATATTGATACAATTTTTTGAAATGTTACAATCGATACTTTAAGATATTTTGATTCTTTTAACAACTCTACTCAGGCTCAGTCTGGGGGTTCACTGGGCTGCAGATTTTGTTCCAATGTATCAGTCCTTCATTTTACCTGAAAATGATCTTATTGCTTAATTAGCATGTGATTTATAAGAAGCTACAGTAGCTGAGTTGCCAGGGTACAAACTACACATGACCAAGCTTTATATCCTTAAACATGTTTAATATAGTACATAACTTTTTTAGCATTGGAAATGTATTTAATATTTTTGTTCTTCCTTTTGGGGAAAAAAACTCTAAATTTCATTACATTTCAGACAATACAGCTGCACCTGGGGCAACATGGGGTTAGGACAAAGACAGTAAGAGAAAGTGCATCATAAACATAAAATGTAAAGGATTAAAGTCCAACCTCAACTTACTGGTTGAAAGGCATGTGAGCAAACCACTCCACAACCATCAAGCCTTACACGGTGCTGTTTGTCTGTTGACAGATCACACTGGAGGATTTTTTGCCACTCTTTTGGCTCCATGTTCCCTCAAGCCCCTGAGCTGGCCCTGTTTCACTCCTCATTCCCCCCAAATGAAAGGCGTACAAAGCCCAAAGTTATATGGTAATAACCTGAATTTTGGGGAGAAATATCTGTGTGCAAACATTCAAGTCCATGACCTGAAAAACAAAGTTGTGTACGAAAAACTACCAGAGACTCTGCTGTACAAACAACTCTGACAATAAGTGAAGTGGCCACTGGACCAAAATACAGTGAATTGTGGAAGGCTGCAGTCACCTCAGTGCCGGTCACTAGGAAATTAAGGCTTAATTTACTAGAAGACTCAGAAAACCAGAATGAAAATGGTAGCAATGAAAAAAATTATGAAAAAGATAAAAATAAAAACAAAAAAGACCCAGTAAATTACCCTGAATCTATCATACATGGAGACCTTCAATATTTCAATAAAATTTAGCAAAGCAGTTTTGAAATTTCTGGATTGACACGGAGACACAGAAAAAGGAAAACACCAGCTTGCTTAACTAACGCAGCAGTCCAATGAAAAGACGAAAACCTGCAGCCACCGTGGGATCCCAGGAAAGAACATGAGAAACACGGGTGCAAAATAAAGTAAATATAGGATTACGTCTATTGGCTATAGAAGTGTGACTAGCAACCGAAATACTTTGTGTGCAGCAAAGAATAATGGCAATAAATGAATGAAATGGAGTGGTGTCCTCTTCAGCTTGCCCTGTATGACAATCGCTCCATGTTCCTGCTCAACCTATAAGATGCCATGTCAGTGGTACCCAAATTCAGTCCTAAGAGAAACCTGTGACTGGAGGTTTTACATTCAAACAAATTTCAAAACAAGTGTGTGATTCATAATTACCACTGATCTCGTTGATATGAGGACCTGTCCAATTTAATCTCTTAGGAATCCTGAAATATTTAGTTTTGTTGTCAAACCTTCAGATGCTTGCATGTCTTTTTCTACAGACTTTGCTCCCTTAATTGTATTCAAATACTGAAAGCTAAAGTAAATCAATGACTTCACTGTCATGTCACATCAGCACAGTTTAAGAAGCCGAATCTAATACTAGTGACATTTGCCTGGATATAAAGGCTATGTCCAGTTCACTGCATTACTTGGAAAATGAAGGTCTGGGTCTCTTCCTTTTAGTGTGCCTCGAAGGATCCTGCATACATGATAGCTTTACAGCAAGTTTGCAGTGTAGTAAAGGCTACATTCCCAAAGGTTTTATGGGTCTTGGTTTTTAGGCAAGTTAGGAAAGCCGTCTTGTCCATGAGCCCATTTACACAGAAAGAGCTGCACCATAATTGCTCCAACAAAATGGACTCAGTGAAGAACAGAGGAGACTCGGTGCATGCTTGGACAGTGGAATAGTTTTGTCGAAACAACATGAGCTCTGCAGCTCTCAGAAAGACTACATTTGCTGTAAACGCCAAAACACCTCATGCTTGAGAGAGGACCACCACAGTCCTCAAGAGGGAGACCTAGAAGTTGAGAACATGCAAGTACTTCATCTGAGGGGGCTGCACCATGCAAACAATGTTTCCCAAAAAAGAAAAGAGAAAACAGTGAAAGCAGAAAATGCAGTTCAATATAAAGGTAGGTAGGATGTGCCCACCATTTTACAGGCTGAATTTAAACACATGCCTTGTACCAGTGTTCCTTTTGGCAGTGACCCCGTGAGGGGAGAAATGAGCCAGCTTATAGTTCAGACAGTGACTTGAAGGTGGCAAAGAATGAAAGCTAAAGAAAGGTACAAGGTGGAGAACAAGTGAAGGGTACGTACTTCTATGTGCTTGTGAAACTAGCAAAAAATAAAAACCATGCGACTACCTCCAGGCCTGAACATGAAAACCACAGCCCAACATAAACGAGTTCCTTTCGGGTCCTCTGCACGCACGTGACAGCGCGTATGGTGTCACCTCTTAGCACTTGCACGGGAGTCCCGTTCCGTCACCCGTGCCAGTCTCGCATTCACAAGTCGCGAGCCGTCCGTTTTCCGATACCACGGCCCTGCTAGAATGAAATCGGGAATTGACACTCGCGAGCAGCACTCTTCGTCTGTGTGTTTAAAAGGTGGTCGTGAGCGCTAATCTCAGATTTATCAAAAGAATACATCCATTCTCATAATGTACTATTTAACGGCGAAAACTGAAAACTAGCACGGCTTGAACTTGACATATGTTAACATGATAACTAATATATTATTACATGAAATATCACAAAGATTAATTACACAATAGTTTAAGATGACACGTAATTGAAACAAAAGAAAAAATCATCCTACGCCTTCAAAAACAGATGCAAAAAGAAAAAAATACCTTTTACTGACATACATCTACCACTGCCTCAAATAACAGGAACACTTAAAACCGGGCATGAGCAGCACAGTGCCATTTATCTGTCCATTGGGCACTTCCGGAAGCACTCGTCTGCCAACGTTGTGGGCTCTTTACAGTACGTGAGGAAACAAACTCTCTTCTCTTTAGTTCCACAAGATGAAATTTATAACTACGCCGAGTCGACTTTGTCACAAACAAAGTGGCGAAACGTTTGTGCCAAGCATATGAATATGGGAAGGGTATCCGAATTCGCCGTTTCTCCCACATTACACGCGACAACTTAATAATGGGAAGGCACACCACGTTGTCACGTTAAACTCTGCGCTAACGAAGACAAAGGCGCCACGTGCGATCGTCTCTTTAAATGACGAAAGATTTTACTCTGACGTCCAATGCGCTTTAAAAATTGTAAACAAAGCTAGCAAATGCTTAAGAAAAGGGAGAATGTCGTTCTCTATCCTCTGCCTATGAAGGCTGTAAAGTAGTGGCAAATTTTTAGTTTTTGGATATAATTGAATACCTTTTAGACGCAAGAGCCGTATGTTATCAAGTTTAACGTGAGCTCTCGTGATACCGAATGTCTAATTCAACAAGCGCTGCCCGAAGTGTCGTGGAATTCGCTTCACTCCACGCCGCTGCTAATGCCGCGTCAGCTAAATTACGTCTTCAGTGTCTTGCGTGCTCACTTCATTAACTTTCTTTAACTCATTGCTGGGGTCCAGGTAAGGCAAGAAAGTAAATCACGGCGGTCACGTCATCTGCGCTTAAAAGTGACTCGCACGTGTATATTGTATGGGAGATATTTTCTGCAAAAATGAAAATGCAATCTCTCTTTTGTTATTTCATTTTCAAAGTCTGCACATAAGAATGCTGCAACAATTAAAATGAAATAAACCCATTTGCAATTTCATTTTCAGCCTGGACTGCTATGAAGCTGCAAAAATGGAAAGTAAAACTCTGTATTTCCACTTTGCGTTTTAATTTTCAAGTTCTCAACATGCATGTAACACGGGTCAATGGGCAGGGCGTTCCACCTCGGTTTCCCACAATTCTTTGTCCTTCGTAGCTGATCGATAGAACATAGACATAGAATTACTGGACGCCGCATGCTCAGCAGCATCATACGTCAACTTCGTCGCCATATTGCGAGTGGCACCGCTGCGGGGTGAAGTAATGGATAAACATGCCTCACGCATGTGCTGCTTGGGATTGTACAAACTGCTGTACGCTCCAAACCAGATCCCGGGGGATTACATTTCATAGGTAAGGCTGAACAATTGTTTTGGTTATATTTGTCCATTAGAAAATCCCGTTTTATACTCTTACCTTTAGCTAAGGCAGGCTAAGCTAGCAAAGCTATGCATTTATGTGCTCAAGTGAGCCTCCAAACAATGTTTTGGCTAAACGTATTTAGTCACTAACTATGTAGATTGTTGTTAGCTGTTAACATTTCTCAAACTTTGAAGGTTTCCCAAAGAAATCCACCTCAGGAAGCAGTGGGAGGTCAGGTAGCCCTTAGACAGGATTTTGAGAAAGCTGTCCTGTGATGTGTGCCGTGCTAGTTTGGTAACAGATGGTGTACTGGCATCATATGATCAAAGCTACCACTCGCTCACATTGAAAAACAAAGGTGGTTTAATGATTCCTTCTGAGGGTCCAGTCAAGGTGGTCAAAGTAGCTGAGCGTGCTATCCGACAGTCAACATTCGGGCAAGCTGTCAGTGGATCTTTGATCTCATGCCTTTAGTTGTGTCTGTCTTCCACAAACTAAGGCTGCACCATATTGCTATGTAAGACAGTTCTATTTCAAGGATTTTAGATCCTATCCTGTATATATTTAAGTAACCACATTGTGTGTGTGTGTGTGTGTGTGTGTGTGTGTGAGAGAGAGAGATTGACAGAGGAATGAGTGAAATGTTTTCAGAAATTATTAAGCCAATTTATATACAATAAAATTGTTTCTTTTTGTCACTGAGTGTATCATTTCACTGTTAAAAGAAAGACCAGACTGCCAGTTGCAGACTTACTATTTTGACTTTCAGACATTAGTCAGGTTTTTGCCTCAATAATTATTAATAATACTACTACTACTACTAATAATAATAATACATTTTATTTCATAGGTGCCTTTCTTAGCACTCAAGGTCACCTTACAATAAAATTAAACAACATTAGTAAAATTAAAACAAGAGAATGATAAATCAAAAAGCAATAATTAGCAAACAAACAAAGATAACTGGCAGTAACGGTGTAAAATTCACAATTGGTATGCCAGTTTGAAAAGTTTTGAGGGCAGTTTTAAAATGTGCTATTGAATCGAGCTGACGGATATGAGAGGGAAGAGATTTCCTGAGTTGAAGAGCACTGTGAGACGACGCTCGAGCTCCCAGAGTACAGAGTCTGACGTGTGGTACAGAAAGTCGAGCTGCAGATGAGGGAGGATCTGAGTGAGTGAGAGGAGTGTGAGTCTGGAGGAGATCAGTGAGGTCCGGAGATCTTTAAATGTTAAGAGCGGTATTGTGTATCGTATTCTGTAGTTAACAGAGAGCCAGTAAAGTTGAGAGAGAATCGGTGTGATATGTTCAGTGGATTTAGAACAGCAGGTTATTATCCTGGCAGCAGAATTTTGAAGAAGTTGTAAGTGATGGATACGTTTTTATGGGATGCCAGATAGAATAGCATTACAGTAATCTATACGTGAGGTGACTCGGGCATTAACCGATACTTCAGTACTGTGTTGTGTAAGAACAGGACGAAGTTTAAAAATGTTTCGGAGATGGCAGAAGGCAGTCCGAGAAATGTTACTTATATGGGAGGAATTATTTAATAATAATAATAATGATGATGATTATTTAATAATTGCCATTATTAGTGTATACATGGATATAAATAATAGCATTTAAATGATTTGCCAAAATCTGTTGTATGTAAACGATACTGTTTAAAAAGTTATTGTTATTTCATCAGAAAACCCAGTTTCCATGTCTGCCTGTATTAGTTTAATGGCACTTTTACCACTCGCAATATGGCGGACATGCGGACGTATTGTGTTGACTGGGCAACACAGTGAATGCGGTGTCTATCTATATATGTCTATGTGATAGAATGCTTCTCACTTTGACTGTGTTTAATTCACGTGATTTTGATCTTTTCATCCCCATACTGTGAGCTTCAAAGTGAAACCGTCTCACGAAATCAGAAGATCATGCATAATTGTAGTTCTGAAGCAATTAATGTGCAATTTAATTACAATATTTAACATGACAGAAATGAGCCAGTTTCGTCATGTGGTGGGTGCGGCAATGCATCGTACCAGTGCATGCGCCCCAACCTGACCTGAAATGCCTGTGACTGGTAGGCTGTGTTGGTGAGCTGTTTCTCTTGACTGTACCAGTTTCTACTTAAAACTCAAATTCCTAACTGTATTTTGAAAACTGCCGAAATATGCCCTGGTTGTAGCCAAAGCTTTGCTTTTCTATCTGATCTGAGTCATTTTGGGGCATATTGCCAACATACAGATAATCAGCTTCAATTTATTGGTGATATCTTTAGTAATTGAATGATTATGTTCTGGTAATGCATGAAATAAAACTGACAACAATGAATTTATAAAATCCATATAAAGTTTGGTATGCAGATGCTGACAAACATACCTTTATTTGCCATTTTTTGTTTGTACCTTACAAGCCAAAGGAAAAAGTAAGCATCACAAAGTAGCAGAGTGTGTATTTGCACTGCATTTAAAATACCCGTTATTGCCAACATTACAAGGTGTTTATTTATATATCATAGTGCTGAATGGTGCTTGCTAGCGCTGACCCAATGAATTCATGCTTACACTGTAAAAAAATAACTAAAGGAAAGTTTCCTCAATGCGCCTGGGCCTTCTTGTTCATCGACTTTTTAAAATTTCTTTCACTTCTTCGTGCCTGCTTTGGGTTCCAGTGAGCGCTGCTGGCTTGTTGCTCTCTCTGCTGGAAAAGGAATTGTGCTTGGCTGCAGCCAGTTATTTTCACAACTGGTACATCACAGTTGCCGATCTACTACTAGAGTAAATCAAGCAAAATATTTTGGCACTGTAATTTGGTATCCCCAACTTTTCCATGTCTCCTTCAATATCGAGCTGGCAGCAGTGGCAGATTGTTTGGTAATGTTATTGGTAAAAATGGAGAGGGCCACCTATTAGAAGGACCTTTGCATAGAATGTATTTCCATTTTTGATCATACTGCTGTTAATATTAACTGGTTTATTAGGTTACCTCATTTTTGTGTAAGTTTATGGTTCCACAAGTCCTGGAAAGATTCCAGCTTGCCCTTATCTGTGTTTGCACGCAAAAGTAAGAAAAAATCCAATTCACTGTATTAACACAGACATTGCTAAAACATTTACCCAAATATTCTTCTTCTTATTCCTTTTTGGCAATACTGAAATGTGCACTAAATTCATTTTTTATGTATGTATTTGATTTACTGTACATGGCTACTCAAGGTGCTTATGCATCCGACTCGGCATCTTTGTGTCTGGGTATCTTACACCGCATTGCTTATCCAGGCTGCTTTAGTAAAGAGCTGTTAGTATGTAATAGGACCCTCGCCCGTTGAAGACACATACTGTACTGTATAGGTATTCACGTGAACCTGCAAGGTGCTGCAGAGTGTGCTTCATCCACTGACATTATTCATTTGTTTATGTGACATACAAAATGTAAAAGTACAGCTAGGACCAAACAAATCCTGCCAGCTCATGTGCAGCGTGGGATGTCTGAATGTGTGAAATTATTGCTAAATAACAGCATTTTCATAAGATATGTATTCCCAAAGAAATGTTTTAAAGTTGCACTTGCATAAATAAGACGAAAAATTGCATGAGTTTAAAATTGCTTGTATAAAATGGTCATTCTTTGTTTTGTCAGCTTAAAGTGCACAGTAAACTACACCAGAAGAATTAAAGTATCCACTTAAGTCAAAGGAATAGGAATCTGTATTTTTATTAGGGTCCCATGCTGTTGTTTATGTGATGAGGCTGCTGGAGGGGGATATCTAGAGGCAAATTACAGACTTATTAATGTTATGTATGGATATTAATCTACCCTAAATATACTGTTTAACTTTTTTTTTTGACTAATGCTGTTTGTTACACCACCAGCAACTATCCTAGTAGCAATAAGCATTCAATATGAACGAATGTTTAAAGCACTAGACTTTGAGCCACAAATTGGACACTGTTGTTCCATATTTAACTCTGTGTGACAATAAGATTTCTAAAGTACTTACTGCACTTTTCAGGTTTATGATTTGTTTGTGGAGTCACACTGTGTAAAATAAAGGCTGCCTGTAGCCAGTATCTTATCACCTAAGCCTTGCTGGGTCACACTTGATGTTTTAATAGTTTACTTGTAAAATGTTTCATAAAAATCCTCCCATACCATATCAGGGTTGGTATCTAATCCGAATCTTATTCCATGATGATTGGGAAGTTCATCTTATTAACTGGTATAATTACAAAACTAAATAGCTTGTTTTTTTGTATAAAATCATTCAACTAAAGCCCTTATCTTCTTCTCTTCCTCTAGTGTCCTCATGCCATGCAAGCTGTGTTCTCGTTCCCATGCTAACCAAGACACAATTGTGAATCACGATAGATGTGCAAATATATAGCATACTGTAACAGAACAACTGTAACATTTTATACAGCCATGTTTCACAAGTTAGCAGTAGATTAATGAACTGTTTAAATATAAAATCCTATATACAGAAGTTTGAGTTTTTTATTGCATACAAACTTGTTTTGCTTTAATCATACAGTGTATAAACATATACAGATTAGCCTTAACCTTGCAAATAGAAAGTGCTGTCTTAAAATATAAATGAAATTATTTAGATGACTTCCATATTAATTTGGGCTAGAGATCCTAGTATTTTTTGTCTTGCAATTGTATTGCCAATTTTGCAGTAACTGTAGTTATTTTGCATTTAGTTATTTTTTATATTTCATAAGCTGCACAGGTCTGTGCTGGCTTTCGAAGGATTACTCAGATGAACCTGAAGGGGACATTCCAGTATTTCTTGCAAAAACAATTCCCTGCCTTAATGAAGCCGTAGCAATCAAAAGGTGTCAAAGAAGGAGAGGAAATGAAGAACTTTTTGGAGGCATTGGATAAACAGGGTAGTTAAAAATGGTATTTGTCGGGATTTACAAACTTTGATTACAACATCTATGAGTTACTTCTGACTGGAGAATTTACACTAATATGGTATTACTACGATATTCAGAATATACGATTTTTTCTAAAAACACAGGTTACAGATATTGCTGCATACAGAAGGTCAATGGGTCTTTGAGATCTTCCGCACATCTGAACAGATGTAGCTAGTGATGGCCTGGTGCCAGAGTTTTGAGTTCATTCCTGCATTATGTTTAGTGCTGCCAGCCTATTGTATTTAATTTGGTATTAAATAGACGCCGGAACCTTTTTGCTCAGGCACGCTTACTCCAGACGGAATTATTTTCACGCGCACTAAAGCTTTGGAAAGACGCGCGTTGTTGTTACGCACGCTGCCAGTTGTAATTTGACTTAATTTTGTTAACGGACGTGAAGTCACGTCGAATCCTTGGGAAGAAAATCAGTCCAGTAAGACCTGCACTGGTAAGTCGCTTCTGTAAACTGTTGCTGTTTCCGCCCGGTGCGTCCGTAATTCCAGAAGCTAAGCTATGCAATTCGAGCGGCAGCCGGTAACTAGACGCTTGACTTTATCTAGTCAACCTGTTACGTTTTAGTGTAGTAAAGCGTTGTAAAACATGTTGTGTATTCACGTTCGAAATGTATGTATGCTGATGTGTAGACTCTCCTTTAAGCGCTCTGTACCATGCAAGGTCAAATCGAGCACGCTGACGCTTAACCCTCAAAGCTATTTCCGTGGAACGCCGTATTAATACTCCGTCATAAAACGGCGAGCACGAGTCGTCAGGCCGAGGATGTAGAGGTTGATGTCCTCAGATTGGCCACTGCACGTACCTGATTGCGATGTGACAATTGGCCTGTCCTGGAAAAGCCTGGTCTGTTGTTGGTGGGTCAGGAAGGACCCGCTGGGCCAGTGCAGGAGTTCAGGTAGCCCGCCTCTGGCTCGGCAGTGAGAATAAAGGAGACCGGACTGGTAATCACGGAACGGGCACTGCGGGGCACGATTTCCCCACGGAAAGTGGGAGCCTTGGGCCAAGCTTTTAGTGGTCAGACTGCATCTCCATCCACACCTGTTATAGCAGGCTCTGTGTGGTGATTAAGGGAATGTGGCAGGACTGCGACTGCCTCACTAGACAAGGTGGGCAGTTCAGCCATATGAAAAGATCTCCGAGAAGAACAGTTGCTGCTGCGGAGTTGTTAGATGCCAAGTGAGGCAGAACTCTTTATGGTGTGTACATTTCTGGAAACGCTTTTAACAAAAACTGAGAAACGAGAGTGGTTGCTATAGATGATTAAAATAAGTGTTAGTGGAGCACTGAAAACTTAAAGCGCATTTTAGAAAGGCTTGTCATGTTGTAGATAACCAAGCACGGTTTGTGGAAAAAGATGACCACAGGTAAAATGGAAATTTAGGTTTAAGCATATGTCTCTACAGATAACTGGCTTGGATTTTACTGGTTTTGGAATTACATGTTACATGATTGAACTTTCTATGTCACCTTTTTGCTAAGTGATGAGTGGCTCACATTTAGAGCTGATCATATAAGTGGGATACCAGATATATCTGTCATGTTGCTCGCATATTGATCTGGCAAACGTTTACACCGGATGCCCTTCCTGACGTAACCTTCCCTGTTTAATCAGGCTTGGGACCGGCACGAAGAAACATACTGGTTTGTGCATCCCTCTGTGGCTGGTGGACATTGTGATCTGTAATGAGAGTAGGGAGCAGGCTGAGGAGACCCTGGAGAGGTTGAGATATGCTCTAGAGAGGAGAGGCATGAAGGTCAGTAGGACCACCAAGAGAGAATACATGTGTGTGAATGAGAGGGAGGTCAGAGGAATGATGAGGGTGCAGGGAGTAGAGTCAGTGAAGGTGGATGAGTTTAAATACTTGGGATCAACAGTACAGAGTAATGGGGATTGTGAAAGAGAGGTGAAGAAGAAGAGTGCAGGCAGGGTGATGAAGAGTGTCGGGCGTGATTTGTGACAGACAGGTATCAGCAAGAGTGAAAGGGAAGGTCTACAGGACGGTAGTGAGACCAGCTGTGTTATATGGCCTGGAGACAGTGGCAGAGCTGGAGGTGGCAGAGTTAAAGATGCTAAGATTTGCATTTGGTGTGACGAGGATGAACAGGATTAGAAATGAGGACATTAGAGGGTCAGATCAGGTTGGACGGTTAAGAGACAAAGTCAGAGAGGCTTGATTGCGCTGGTTTGGAAATGTGCAGAGGAGAGATGCTGGGTATATTGGGAGAAGGATACTAAGGATAGAGCTGCCAGGGAAGAGGAGCAGAGGAAGGCCTAAGAGAAGGTTTATGGATGTGGTGAGAGAGGACATGAGGGTGATAACGGAGCAAGAGGACAGGAAGATATGGAAAAGGATGATCCGCTGTGGCAACCCCTAATTGGAGCAGCGGAAAGAAAAAAAAACACATCTGTCTGTCTGGCGACTGTGAAGATGTCAGGCTCAGTTTTTGGAGGCTCATTTGCACAGGTACAACATGGGTTTAGCTGATTTTTTTCCATGTGTACCTTGGGAGATAAGTGGGACTAGAAATTGCATTTTGTGATAATTCCTGTAATTTTGTCTTTTTTAGAATTAAGTATACAAATCATGGAAAAGCAACCCCAGACCAAGAAGTCCTTTGCACCTTCTGTTTCTCAAATAAATGCTGAATTTGTAACACAGGTATTTCTTTAAAATATTTAAATCATGTAATAACAAGACTGTTCAGGTAATTACTTTCATTGCCTTATTTTTCCCCCTTTAAAGTGTTTGCAGGGGTTGACAAATTATAAATGGATATGATAGTCTGCTGAGATACCAGCTTTGCAAACCTGCTCATCCAGGTACGCTCTCTGGTAGCCCAGCGTCATGTGCAGCCCATCCTGTAACATTTATTGAAAATGTTTTGTTGTACATGAGTGCATAACACAACACTCTTCTATCACAGTATAAACATTTGACACCATGAAAGAGAATATGCTAGCAAACAGATGCTTTTTAAGGTTTACATCATTATTTCAGGAAACAAGTATTGGCGTTCATAAATATAAAAATACAAAGCAAGGCTTGTCTTTTAATGTGTGGCAGAGATGAGAATCCCCAAATGCAACAAGAAATGTGAAACTGTACTGTTGAATTAGTGCATTCCAAGGTGATTCAAAATATTTTAATTTAAATAAACTCTTTAAATCTGTTTGCTATTGTAAGCTTTATATTTCATCATTAACTGGTTAAAAATACTACTAAAGAGTGAATTAATTTGACTCATCTGTTAAGTATTACATTTTCAAATGAAACGGAAACACCTGGTGCTTTATTTATTTTTTAATTGTCCCAAATAGGTGCCTTTAAAATGAAACTTGTCAGTTTTACACAAATCCTTTATTTCAGAACTCGTGTAACTGCCTTTGTTTTGCCATTTTCAAGGTTTCTTTATGTGTGTGATCAGACTTTGGTATTGCTTATTCCTGTGTATGAATCCAGAATGAAGCAAATTATTGGGTTGTCATGAATGTTAGTTTGCCTTCAAAATCCAAACAAATGCCATAAATTCAGTGTTTGCAGAATAGTATTTAGCAATGAAGTGTGCTGTTTTGCTTGTCCGATTACATATGTTTTTAACTATGCACATGTGGTAAAATTAGGGAGATGTGTCTTGTCCTTCCAAGCACTGAAATACGAAGTATATTTTATTTTGGTATTAACAAATGGAGCAGTCGCCAGTGTCGACGAGCTAAGTAGACACTTTCTTTGAAACTTGCCTCAGTGTTTACTTGCTGTAACTGTTGTTAGTGCTGCCAGTCCTCCAACATCCCACAGTCTTCTATTCATAATTGATCCTCCAGCCCTAAACCTGAACTGTAACTGTAAATAGAGAATAAATGCTTAGACTGAGGGACATCTGTAGAAGTGTTCATTACAGTTGGAGAATGAATGCCAATTCTTCTGTCATTTATCAGCACTGTGTAGGACACTGTATTAAAGCAATCATTTGCCTTATGTTTTCATCTGCTCTTACATATGTGAGACAATACAAGTTCAACTGTTGCACCTCATCTGATCAGTAATGTTTTTTTGCTGTCAAAACATGCACAAATTCGTTTCTCTATTTAATATGTAATGGGGTAAAACTGGCAGTAATGCAAGCTTGTTGTGTGTGTTTTGTTTTTTATTTTAAAACAGCTACGGTCCCTGCACTCGCACGTTTTAACTCTCCAGCACGGAAACAAAGCATTTCCAGACATGACTTTTTCTTTTCACCACGTGTTGATTCGGTGCTGTTACATTACCACTGTAATCCATTTTATATGTAGTTTTTATCATGCGTTATTCCAGAGTAATTTATCTACTTGCAGTCATGCACAAGTGCAGTACTAACTTTCTCAGTAGTACCATTGTTTTCAGAACTTTTGCTCTCTCCACGTCTCTGTCGATGGTGGCACCCCGCTTCGAGCTGCAGCCAGTGATGATCTTCATCCCATCCCAGACTTCCTTCATGCTGTTATTCTGCAACTTGTGCTCCAGCTTTCTCCTGTACTGCTCCTTCGCCGCCCTAAGCTGGACTCGGAGTTCCTTCTGCACGCGCTTGAGCTCATGCTGATCACCGCCTTCAAAAGGCCCTTGATGTCACTTGTAAACCATGGCTTGTTGTTAGCATAGCAGCGTACTGTTCTTACTGGAACTACAATGTCCATAGAGAAGTTGATGTAGTCAGTAGCGCAGCTGTCTTTAAAAGTGACACCAAAGTTAAGATCATCCTTGAAGAACTGTATCCTGCTTTCATCAAAATGTTTGTGATAAGAAAACTTTGCATTGACCAAATATCTGAAACATGTTGTAGTTCTCCAGGGCTATGAGTTTGTAGGTTGGTTGTCCTGAATTACACAGGTTGCCCCGGACGTCTTGACTACAGATTTGTCCACCCCTTGTATGCATTATAAAATAAGTTTACTGTAATAAAATTGTAAGTCAGTGTTAGGGGGTAAGGACAGCTGAATTTTTGAAGTCAATAAAATGTCTATTCATTTTTACAGATTTATGCAAAAGGGTAATATTATTAGGTAATAATGTCTCAAAATGTCAGTTTTATAAGTATTAAGTCCTGTCACTGTTTCTTTTTAGCTGGCAAATAAATATTGGGCTCCCCATGTGAAGAAGAAATTGCCATTTGATAGAAAGGTACAGCATCTTGCTATTCATTTCCATATTGGATATACTGTATTGTACCTACAGCCTTTTTGTTTTTAGTTAATTAAAATAACCAACATATACAAAGGAATTCCTGTTATTAGAAGGCATGGTTAGAGTCTTTAGTTGCAGAGAACAACTGGTAATGCTATTTTCATATAAGTTGCTATTATTTCGGTAATATTTTCAAATATTATTTGTAATTACATCAACAAAAAGGCAGCCAGTTGACCTAAAGAAGAGCTCACTATTTAAAAGAGTGGAATACCCAAAATAGAAAAACATTTAAGGTAGGCCTTGAAGTGGGATTGCTATAAGCAGTCTTGTAATGCATCCCTTCCATTAAATGCACTCATGCAGATGTCCGTTAATTGTCCAATAATACTTTGTTTTCTTGTTACAGGTGATTGAAGATGTATATCAGCAAGAAATTGTCAAGTCCAAGTAAGAAGGGGATGTCTAATAGTGCTCTGCTTATCTTTCTGCAGTTATTCCTTCTTTTAAAAATGCTCTCTTCCTTCTTTTTTAAGGTTTGCTATCAAGAAAATTATGCTGCTTGAGTTCAGGTAGGTTTCGTACACAAATGGAACAAAGACTGCAGAGATTCTGTAGTAGTTTTTTTTTTTTTTTTTTTTAATTTACTGCACTGATTATGATAATTTCTGTTTTTTTTTTTTTCTTTTTAGTCAGTATCTGGAGAATTACCTCTGGGTTAATTACACCCCCAAAGTATCCAGTGCTGCATATTTAATGTCTATTTGCTGTATGGTTAATGAGAAGTTTAGGGAAAATGTCCCAGCCTGGGAGGTAAGATATTTCTTTCTCAATGTATACTTTTGTTTTCTTAGAAGTGATGAAAGCCTTGTCTGGTCAAATACAACATTTGTCCATTATTAGTCTGACTTAACAAAGTTCATGGTCCTGGCAATGTAGATCAGAAGGCAGGTCTAACTGTGCTGTTCTCTGGAAGCCATACTGACACACAGTCCCGTAATTACTCATAGTCTGCCTAGGATACGTTTTTAAGCGGCAGGAGGATAAACTAGAGAAGAACACCACTCCAACTGTGACCTGCACTAGAACTATGGACTCTCCAGCCAGGTTCTAATTTGGGCCAACCTTGAAATTTCTATCTCTCTTACATAAGTGCACAAAAGGGGGGAAAAAATAAATTGGAGATAAGTACCTTCACCTATTCTTCTCCTTGCATCTCTCCTACCCCTTTCTTCATCTTTTTCCATCTGTTGCTTTCAAGTCACAGTCTGAACTAGAAGTGGGCTCATTTCTCAAGACATTAGATGGCTGACATTGTCACACTATTTCCATTTATTAAAATATATATATATTGTTTTAACATTTACTTAAGTGTTTGTAACAATTCTCAACATGTTTGTTTACAGACTTTCAAGAAGAACCCTGAACACTTTCCTTACTTTTTCAAATGTGTCCTGAATTCTTCTTTGACTGAGGAAGGTGAAAGTTTTTCATTAAAGGAGCAAACAGTTCAAATCCTCTTCCTTGATCACTGCTTTAATAGTTTGGTAAGTACACTGATTCAGCCATACTCGCCAAGCAAACATCTGAAGGGAGAATTTTGAGAAGCAACAAAGTTTGTTTGTTCTGTACTTGTCCATATAGTTGCTGTATTGTATTTTATATTACTTTATTTTAAGATGGCATTCTGTTTTTCCCACAGCTGTGTATGCTCTGTGTGTTAGCACTGTTCCATTTATTTGCGGTAGCCAAGTTCAGGAGTTGCCGCTTTGGGATTTAGAAAAGAAGCCTTGGTGTTAAATAGTGTATTTAGTGGATTAAATGAATTGAGTTACAACAATTAAAGTGGTCTGTTATGTTATGGAATTAATACTATGGGAAAACACAACATTCTTCAAACACATTTAAGGATTCGAGAATTTAATTGTCTATTTACATAAGAGTGTCTAAGGTGCTTTACATTGATTAAACATGAAGACAAAATATAAGGAACATCTAAAATCCAATAAAAAATGAGTTAAAAGACAAAAGTAGCAAGAAGGCAATTTACATGTAATAATAATAGAGCAGAAATAAACATAAAAGCAAGGCTTATAAATATAAATAGACTAGCAAAATACCCGCGCTTCGCAGCAGAGAAGTAGTGTGTTAAAGAAGTTATGAAAAAGAAAAGGAAACATTTTAAAAATAACATAACCTGATTGTCAATGTAATTGTTTTGTCACTGTTATGAGTGTTGCTGTCATCAAGGATTTGATTATCATTATTTCTTTTAATCGGGTTCGTATTTGGAGGACGTGTTGGGCTTCTGTCCACCCTGGCCATTGGACCTTACTTATTCTATGTTAATTAATGTTGACTTATTTTATTTTTTACTGTGTCTTTTATTTTTCTATTCTTCATTTTGTAAAGCACTTTGAACTACATTTTTTTTGTATGAAAATGTGGTATAGAAATAAATGTTGTTGTTGCTCAAGTCACATTCCGTGTTTGTCAGCCGTTGTAAACATATCTTGTTTCATTCATCGAAGTGTTCACTACCCAAATCGCTACTCGTGAATCTAAGATGTTTAACAGGCATTCCCGGTATTAACTTTTGGATTTGTTCGCGAATATTTAGCGGCAGCGTCTCTCTGAACTTGTGGATTTGCCTGCGAGTATTTAGCGACAGCGTGTCTATTAACTTGTGGATTTTTCTGCGAGTATTTGGCGGCAGCGTCACAAAGTTGTTTCCGTCTAGCTGCATCAGAAAATGTACCACGACGTCTGACACGCCTCCTTTTTACTGTTTTCTCACAGCTTGGATTGCTGCTGTCATAATCGGTTTGAGTTTTATGGTTTGTTTCAATTATGTTAGTTTTTGCGGGACTTGTTGTGTTGAAGTGACATTCGGCATCTGTAAGTCTAAAATACCTACACAATAACTATAATCGTAATAAACAAACAATAAAACAACGGAGTAGCTGTGGATTAAATAAAAAGGCTGCAGTTATCAGCAGGGAGATATGAATACAGTGGCGAAGCAAGGAAGGGAATGTAGAGACCGGAGCGACGGACGGCCTTATGTGAGCAGGCAGCCAACTACTTGGGAGGCGTGGGGATGGGGAACGCAACGCTGCCTCACACGTTGACCGAGCTGCAGGCTATGGACGTATATATGTACGTAAGTAGGATTCAGTTATGACCGTTACGTGTAGAATTTCGAAATGAAACCTGCTTAACTTTTGTAAGTAACCTGTAAGGAATTAGCCTGCCAAATTTCAGCCTTCTACCTACACGGGAAGTTGGAGAATTAGTGAGGAGTGAGTCAGTGAGGGCTTTGCTTTTTATTAGTATAGATAAATACTGAAAATATACTAACGAAGAGATCAACATGCTTGATCAAGTAATTTGGTCTTAAGTTTAGATTTAAACAAATTATATGCTTGAATTTATCTAATTGAAACAACATTCAAATGTTTTGGAGCAAAACAATGAAAGCACCTTTTTTTAAATCATCTTAATTTATGTAACAAGTACTTAACAGTAGAAATGACAATAGCATTTAATTATGTAGCACATTTTCACACAAAAAGTGTAACTGAAAGTGCTTTATAAGAAAAAGTAAGAATTACAAAGAAAATGAACATAGTAAATTAACAAAATTAAAATGTAGTTGCTCATAACTTTTAAATTACTGTTCTCTATAAAATGTTTTTACATTTCTAATACATATAATTGTAACAGTCTGTTGCTGTTGTTAGTTGACTAAAGAGGAGAGGAAAAAAATAAAACACTTGCTGATTGCATACGGGAGGAAATAAACCTGTATGGGCACAAGGGCAAAAGACCAGCACCCCTAGGTATTCTACAGTATGTAAATATGAAAAAAATATTCATCATTGTTATAATGCATCATACTAGAAGATTAGACACATTGGGTCTCATTTAGATATGTCAGAGAAACTGATATTTCAGTACCAAGTCAATATCAAATTTCCAAAAATCTAAAAGTACTCTTTTTTTTTTTTTTTTTTTTTTTTTTGCAATAACGGTAGTACCATGAAAGTTAGTACCATACTTATGCTTGACTGCAAGTGGACAAAGTGATTTGGAAGGCATAATAATACACGTGAAAATCATGACTACTAAGCATGAAATGACTCACACTGGTGATGATGCAGAACTGCTTCAACACGTGTCGAAAAGAAAATAAGCAGTAGTCATATCTGGAAATGTTTTGAGTTTAAAGCAGGAGAATTGCAGCATTTGACTGCTTTAATTGTACTTATTGTCACTTTTATCCCATTATATAATTAATGTAGAGGAAGATTTGTTAGTGCTTTGAGAGTGAAATAATTTTCCCATTCAAATGATGCATTACTTTAATTTGTATTGTCATGCATTTGTAAGAGGATGTGAAAAGAGGACGTGTTGGAGGACTTGCAGCACTAACAATAGTTGTAGACACTAAACGTCAAGATAAGATGCAAATTAAGTGGCTATTTGAGTTATCTACACTGGTGATGATCTCAGTTAAATTATTACAGTAGTTAGGCTGAACTTTTGTCCCTTGGGGAAATTTGGCTTTTTACAGAGGTTTTTTTTTTAAACAAATCCATAAATAGATAAGTAGTGTGTGAGTGTCACAGAGAAGATGTGCAGTATTGTTCATAATGGCACTCAGATTTGTCTTCATTCTCTCCTACACCTTTACCTCTAAGGGGGTCCAAAGTACATCCCATAACTTGGCTATCCCTTTTAATTTAGCTTGCTGATTTGGTGGGCCTCTCTTGAAGTGATATTACCAGCCCAGCACACCACAACTTAGAAAATCGCATCGGCCACCACAGAGTTGTAGAAGATGTCAAGGATGTTATACATTAAAGGAATGCATCCTTTTGCTGACGACCCAAGCAGCTGGACCAGGCCAGGGGATGCTCATGTAATACCTGGCTGCGGCAGATCATTTCTAGAGGGTGGGACTGGACTGTGTGGCTGCCTGGGTGGGCTGCTAACTGGGATCCCGAGGTGTTTTGTAATGTGGTGGGTGTGGCTGTAATGTGCTGTAACAGTGCATGTTCCCTGACCTAAACCTAGTAAGAAAAAAAAGCCTGCTCCGTCCTTTCGTATATAGTTCCACTGTGTTATGAGACCAGTCCACCTGGTCACTGATACGAACCCCCAAATACTTGTATTAGTGCACCCCCTGTACAAAAATTCCCTGAGTAATGTCCAAGCATAGAGGCTTGTTGGTGTGATGAAAATCGATTATCACTACTTAGATTTTGCTGATTTTAAGATTCAGACAATTCTCTCTGCACCAATAAACAAAGTTATCTACCTGACTCTTCTCCCCTGTCTTATCCACCCTATAAGTGCAGAATTATCTGAGAATTTCTGCAAGTGACATGACTTGGTGTTGCATTTATAGTTTAAAGTATGCAGAGTGAGGAGAAAGGGAGACCGGGCTGGTGTTCACATCCATATCAGAAACACAGTCCTTGAATCTCATAAACTGTGGTGTGCTTAACAGAGAGTCCATTATCCAGGACCCCATAGTTTCATCCACCTGCATATCTCTGAGATTACCCCTTTATGAGGGTGGGTGTATGGTATTTTGAAGGCTCTGGAGAAATCAGAGGACATAATCCTCACAGTGCCATCAGCAGATAGAAAATTGCATCCTCCATTCCAAGCTTTCTCTGATAGGCAAGCTTCAGTGGGTCCAGATGGTCTACTACAAGATGAATCATAAATTCCAGGGTCAGCCTCCCAAAGGTCTTCTTGATCTGAGACATAAGTTTCACTGGTCTGTAGTCATGAGGTGAAGAGGTGCCTGCCTTCTTTGGCACAATACAGGATGTTTTCCACAGCAGTAGCACATTCGAAAGCCTTAGGCACAGACTGAACAGGGGACAGAGGATACCAAAAGGTCAGTTAGCAAAGGCCACAAGAATTAGATGACTGAATCTATCTGATCTGATGTACTAAGAGTTGTTGATGTAGTAGGGATGGTGTGGGGAGACTGGTCATTAGAAGAAGGTGGCAGTGGGAGAGAAAATCTGTTTAAAAAAAATGGTTCAGGGCCTTAGCTTTGTCCACATTCCCTTCTAGCACCTGAGCCCTGGATTGCTTGAACCCTAATTTCTTAATGTCTTCTGTGCACTGCCTGGAAGTTGACAGTGACGAGTCCATGATGACTTGTAGCTCTTTCTCATAAGATTTAGTTTCATGTTTAGCACTTCCCATTGTCTATTCCAACCTAATAATATTGTTTTACTGCCCACGTGTAATAATCTTTATTTCTTACATTAAATGCTCATTAGTATAATCCATAAGTAAAAGCAATCATTATGTATGTGAATAGCACTTTGAATAATGTACTGATGGTTCATAGTTATAAATTTAAGAACAGGTAATGACACTCCAGTTAATTTTCTAACCCTGGATTTGCATACAGAGGTATAAGCAATAGCAAAGTCTGCTCCCTTATGTAAGAAACCTTGAAAACAGCATTTTTTTATTTTGAAATAAAAGGTAAAATGTGACTCCATGTAGGTACTTTTAAAAATTGGGGCAGATGTGTTAAATAAATAAAGGGACAAATTTGGAAAAGTAAAGTACCAAGAGCTTGTGATATTTGAAAGTTGAATTAATTTGAGTCATTTGTTAAATATTACTCTTTATTAATATTTTGTAACCAGCTAATGATAAGTTTAACCTCCTTGGCATAACTCAGATAGTGACTTGAGTTTGGATATTTGTTATTACTGTAAAGCCAGAGTCTAGCTCGGTGCCATGTTAATCATGCCACTTATAGTGCTAACTTTGAAGTGCTTTGGGGCAGTATTCTGCTGCCATCTAGTGGATGAAATAACATGACAAAAAAAAATATATTTTGTGGTGGCTAGCTGGGATTCCTCCATGCTGGGAGGACCAGGGGAGCCAGCCTATCCACAGCGTTGCCTCCACCAGAGCGCTAGATGGCACCCACCCCAGACCCCCGCCACCCCCCAAGGTTGCAGCAACAACTAGAATTCCCACAGGGCTTCATAAGAGTTAGAGTTTGGTGCAGCCCTGTTGGGATCTGTGGGTGCTGCCAGGGGATGTGGTAGCTGCTGCTGAGCCCTACAGAGCATCCCTTCTGCCACACCCGGAAGTGCTGCCAGAAATCTGTCATGGAGCACTTGCGGGTCCGTTATAAAAGGAGCCAACAGCTACTACTTCGGGAGCCAGAGTCGGGATGAGGGAGACTAAGCTTGCTAGGAGGAGTGGAGGAGAAAAGGGAAAGAGGAGAAAGGATTTGTGTATTGTGTGCTTGAGCTATTTGGACTGCATTGAACCTGTGGGAATTAATTGGGAAGGCATTTCCCACAAGGGAGGAGAAAATAAAAACTCATGTGTACTTTGACCTTGTGCCTCTTGCATCTCTGTCAGGGTTGGCTTTCACTATATATGTATTTCTATGCATATTCCTACTCTAAGGCAACTCATCAGTCTTAATGAATGGATGGAGCTTTTAACTAAAACAATGTTTAAATGAGAAGCTGCAAAGTGTATTTTAGAATAAACTGAAACAAAATCATCAGTTGAATCTAGTGATAGTGATGGCAACGTGAATTGGTCATCAAATGTTGACACAGCTAGTGAATCTGCATACGGCACTTCAGTCATGTAATGCTGCAGCGGGGCTGCAAGTAGGTGCTTGTGATAAAGGTAAAATGATTGTGATCAAGTTGAAGGACAGGAAAGTAATGACTCTTAGCAGTAGGATAGTCTGAACAGTTAGATGCAAGAGAAATTCTTGTGGTGCAAATTAGCACATTTGCAGGCAGCTTTTATGTGAGTTTGAAACAGTGGTTCAGGATCAAGTGCAACATTGTAGGTCTAAAATGATTTACTTTAACAAACTTTCATCAGCTTGACAAATAAAAGGAAAACCATTTTAATCAGTGCCAGGTTGCAGATCAAAGGTCTCACAGAAACAAAACGGACCAAAAGCTGTTTTTAGGATTGTTTTAGTACTGTTGGGGAGGAGAATAAACGACAAAGTTTGGTCATTTGAGTATAAGGTAACATCTAAATTTGTTATTTCACTTAACAGGAAATGTCAGCTACTACAAGAAATACACTGGATAAAAATGTCTTGTGTATAATTTGTAAAGCACAGGAGCAAAAAGGGACATGTCATACTTTATAAAGGAGACATGAATTGCATCAAGGGAGCAATAGGCAGCTTTAAGAGAGTTCACTACTTCACTTAGATCAGCAGTATTTACACAAGTGAAGTCTGAAAGCATTGATCCTGAAAAGCAACTGTAATTGTATGTAGAAGACACAGACACAGTTTGAACAGAAGCAGCATTTGGGTTTTTAACGTGATGAATTGGTGCCCAAGTCCCTGAAAACGTGCATATGGAGGAGCAGGAAGAATAATAGCCTTCCGTGGTGGTGTAAGTGAAGTTTTATCATGTGTACTCAGTACAGTGAAATTCTGAGTTGCAATGTCAAAAAGGCAATACAAAAACTAAAAAATAACAGTATAGATAGCAATTGTGGGAAACCTAAAGTGAGGGTTAATCTTCATAGCAGTGGTAAGACAGAATACAAATTCATTTTGTTGAGCTTCCAGCTTTTCTGGAAGGCTTTTTTTTAATATTCAGCTCTATTTCTAAACCTAAAATTGAGTTGATTGCCCTTTCCTTTTAGGTTTGTTTTTTTTTCTAATCTCATTGATTTAAGATTACTGGTAAACAGGTAGAAATTTATTTTTTTTAATGGTACAGATCAACATGTACTTTGATATACAGTGGCTTGCAAAAGTATTCGGCCCCCTTGAACTTTTCCACATTTTGTCACATTACAGCCACAAACATGAATCAATTTTATTGGAATTCCACGTGAAAGACCAATACAAAGTGGTGTACACGTGAGAAGTGGAACGAAAATCATACATGATTCCAAACATTTTTTTTACAAATAAATAACTGCAAAGTGGGGTGTGCGTAATTATTCAGCCCCCTTTGGTCTGAGTGCAGTCAGTTGCCCGTAGACATTGCCTGATGAGTGCTAATGACTAAATAGAGTGCACCTGTGTGTAATCTAATGTCAGTACAAATACAGCTGCTCTGTGACGGCCTCAGAGGTTGTCTAAGAGAATATTGGGAGCAACAACACCACGAAGTCCAAAGAACACACCAGACAGGTCAGGGATAAAGTTATTGAGAAATTTAAAGCAGGCTTAGGCTACAAAAAGATTTCCAAAGCCTTGAACATCCCACGGAGCACTGTTCAAGCGATCATTCAGAAATGGAAGGAGTATGGCACAACTGTAAACCTACCAAGACAAGGCCGTCCACCTAAACTTGCAGGCCGAACAAGGAGAGCGCTGATCAGAAATGCAGCCGTGAGGGCCATGGTGACTCTGGACGAGCTGCAGAGATCTACAGCTCAGGTGGGGGAATCTGTCCATAGGACAACTATTAGTCGTGCACTGCACAAAGTTGGCCTTTATGGAAGAGTGTCAAGAAGAAAGCCATTGTTAACAGAAAACCATAAGAAGTCCCGTTTGCAGTTTGCCACAAGCCATGTGGGGGACACAGCAAACATGTGGAAGAAGGTGCTCTGGTCAGATGAGACCAAAATGGAACTTTTTGGCCAAAATGCAAAACGCTATGTGTGGCGGAAAACTAACACTGCACATCACTCTGAACACACCATCCCCACTGTCAAATATGGTGGTGGCAGTATCATGCTCTGGGGGTGCTTCTCTTGAGCAGGGACAGGGAAGCTGGTCAGAGTTGATGGGAAGATGGATGAAGCCAAATACAGGGCAATCTTGGAAGAAAACCTCTTGGAGTCTGCAAAAGACTTGAGACTGGGGCGGAGGTTCACCTTCCAGCAGGACAACGACCCTAAACATAAAGCCAGGGCAACAATGGAATGGTTTAAAACAAAACATATCCATGTGTTAGAATGGCCCAGTCAAAGTCCAGATCTAAATCCAATCGAGAATCTGTGGCAAGATCTGAAAACTGCTGTTCACAAACGCTGTCCATCTAATCTGACTGAGCTGGAGCTGTTTTGCAAAGAAGAATGGGCAAGGATTTCAGTCTCTAGATGTGCAAAGCTGGTAGAGACATACCCTAAAAGACTGGCAGCTGTAATTGCAGCAAAAGGTGGTTCTACAAAGTATTGACTCGGGGGGCTGAATAATTACGCACACCCCACTTTTCAGTTATTCATTTGTAAAAAATGTTTGGAATCATGTATGATTTTCGTTCCACTTCTCACGTGTACACCACTTTGTATTGGTCTTTCACGTGGAATTCCAATAAAATTGATTCATGTTTGTGGCTGTAATGTGACAAAATGTGGAAAAGTTCAAGGAGGACGAATACTTTTGCAAGCCACTGTACACTTTTGAAATGATCTGTTTAGCTCCACTATTTTGTTTTATTTATTTAGATTATCCCTTCAGTTTGTAACCTGTGCAGTTGGAATGTTTTGAAGCTTCACCATTCAATATTTCCATTCTCTGAAGCAGTTTATTCCAGTTGTGGCTCTTGGGGCACTAGAGAGAGTCCTACCATCATCCAACACAAGGCAGACCTACACAGTGTTCCAGGCCATCACAGTCCACACTTGGCCACATTCCCTCACCCTCTAGCACCACATCAATTTAGACTTGCCATCTAACCATACATGCAGGTTTTGGTTGCTTTGAACTTTCCAAAGTGTATTTTAGAATCTAGCCAAATTAGATCTTATGGTAACTGCTTTTGTATTTTTGTCTGAAGCTCCTGTTTTAGGCACTTCAGAATTCCACAGTTGAAAGGTTTAAGGGTGCTATACTCAAAATTGCTGCTTCTTTTGAGGTAGCAACTTGTGAAATCTACAGTGCCTTTCTGTGTACAACCAATACAATAGCTATAGATGTTTGCCCATGATAATGGACAAATAAAAGTTTGGATTTAGAACATAATTATTTTTGAAATGCATTTTGATGGTTCTGTTTTGTTCAAGGCTTTTTAAAAAGACATTTATCCCTTGGCAAGTTAAAATGATTGATAATGGATATGAATTGGTTCAAATATTGCATATCTTGAGGAAGGCAGACTGAATTAAAGAGTATCGGGATATGGCTGCTTTAGAGAAAATTTATAAGTTGATTTTAATATCTGTGATAAAATGGATGCTCTGTAGTTCTGAAACAAGTTCACTGTTTTATGTAATGTTAATTTGATTTTAATGCATTTATGCCTTATGTATTTCAAAATTAATCTCTCGAATATTTTCCCTGCTTTTATAGGAGGTAGATTTGATCAGATCGCAAGTTCAGCAGCTGATCTCCCTTCCTATGTGGGTGTGTCTGTTACCTGTAAGTGGCATTTCTTATTAAAACTCCTCAATTTATATTTTGTTTAGGTCACCAGGAGGGTCCACCGTTGGGTTAGGAATAGGGTTAGAAGACAGATCTGGTAAATGGGTGATTTTTGTAGCAGTTTAGAAACTGGTATGTGCAATGGAGAAGAGAGGTGTACATTACTGAATCATAAAGATAATTATTTCTGGACACAGGGTAATTTGTAAATGAAGATTTCAAGAATTTGTTTCAGATCCACCCTCAAGAATACTTTGCCCACCTGGTGGCAAAGCAGGATGTCATGCATCTTCTGAGGATGGACTCCAAAGAACGTCTGTTGGTGACCCATTTTGACAATAGTTTCAATGTAATGTGCCCACTTCAGGTCATTAGTGATGGTGGCTTTATTAAATTTAAAGCTGCAGATCTACTTTTTAGCATTGTTAGCCTCTTACGTCCTGAACTCTATGCTTGCCTGTTGGTTTTGCTAATATTAGGCGAGATTTATGCACTTCCATCACTTTGTCAGAAAGCAAATCTGTTCTGTTTAAGCCATCTCTTTGTTGATGATCAACCTTATGATGATGGTTTGATCAGTACAGTTAGTGATGGAGATAGAGCTGTGTTTGGCTACGCAGTCATAGAGGAGGTAAAGAAGAAGCACTAACATGGCCTTTGGGCACTATCCTGCAGTGTGCCTGAGCAGATGATCAGTAAGGAGGAAGTAGTTATTGTTTCCTTTTCATATTTCTGTTAGAATTCTACCATCCTTCATTATAAATAAAAATCATTTTATCTGCACTGGTTATTGGTACTAAGTTATTAAAGTGCTCACCATCTGTATTATACTTCAAAAAGCATTATCAGTGCACCTTTAACAAGAATATTTTTTTTTTTCTTTTTCTTTTTAATAGGCAAGGCTTGAGCATGAGTTAAAAAAAGTACCAAAACTGAGAAAATTCTGGAACCTGATCATGAAAAATTATGCCAAAATGGATGAAAAGGCAGCTGAACAGTAAGGAATACTTTGTTTTCTTTTACCTTCCCAACACCAATGTCTCTGTGTATTTACATGCTCTTCAATAACCTGGTTATTCACAGAAACCTGATTTCTAAAATACCATGTAAACCCTTATTCTGGTTTGGGTAATTGTTATTAGGGTATGAGCCTCTGGGCGACCTGGTCAACAGAGGTAATGGCAAATGACCTGATTATGTGGCCATGTAAACACTTAACCGGGTTACTGTTAAGTATTGTGTAGACTGAGCATCCACAAAGTACATTTCCAGAGACAAATGTTTGGGTGATTGCATTATTCCTTCTTCTGGCTGAAACAATCTGTCTTGGTATTTCAGAAATCGGTACATTTATCTTGACAAGCTGAACAGTGCTAAACTCAGGAACCCATTCTCGGGATCAGTAATGTGTTAAGTGGTCTGATTACGTTTTAACATTACCAGTAACTTAATGAAATACTTACTTTATTAAAGGAAAAATACATGCATTATTATCATCCTAGCAGCACTAGGTGTAAGACAAGAAGCACAAAGAATCGCTAAAACAATCTGCCTCAATATTTCAGAAATCACTGAATTTATGTTGATGAGCTGGATGTGCAGATCTGAACTCTGTAACACACTCTTGAGTAGGGTAACATGTTAAATTAATGGCAGTTTCATAGTCCGATTAAAGTAATGAGTAACCTGAGGCAATACTTCTTGACAAGTACAAGGCAAGAAGCACACATACTGGGCCGTTATAGTTCAGTTATATCTACTCCTGCCCACAGCACTTCCACATTGTATTATGTTGGCCCTTCAGGACTGCAGCTGAAAGACATGCTATGCATAAATTCAGTGGAGCATTTTGCCACCAGGGAGACCTGACACAAACAGGCACAAGGAGTAATTCTAGCACACACAAATGGCTTTTACTGAGGCATGGGAAAGACTCTTCTTTCGTTCCTCACTAGTGCACAGTATTAAGCACACAGAAATGATTTGTCGTCATCTTCTCTTCTGCCTCCACTCCTCCTCCGACAAGCTATGTCCTCTTCCTTCCAACTCTGGTTCCTCAAGTGGTCCCTTTTATGCTGCACCTAGGAGCACCTTAGGTGTCCCATCAGCATTATCTGGAAGTACTCCCAGGTGTGGTGGAAGCCCAGAGTACTGCTCTGCAGCCCTCTCGGAACCCAGCAGGGCTGAGCCAAACCCCAATTCCTACAGAGCCCTGCGGGAATCCGCGGCACGGCTGCAACCCATTGGGGCTGGCATGTAGTGTTCTGGTGTAGGCAGTGTCCTGTGCACATCTGCTCCCCTGGTCCTTCCTTTACGACGTCCCCCTGGCTGGGAAAAAGCCCCGGCCATCCGTCACACTGTTGATTAGCCTGAAGCCACAGTGAGGTGCTCACTCATGGTGGTTTCATTCTTCAGTATACCATGGACTAAAATGCTTGCTCACAAGACTAATTACCATGGCTCAGCATCTGGAATTTCTACCTCTGTCAGTTGCTAGCAAACTTGCCAACATTAGACATATGGCTACATATAATCTGCCCTTCCATACTGAAAGCATAAGGGAATATTTGGTTATTAATGTTCATATTATGTGGTTTCTGACACTTAGGTCTAAGGTTGAATCCATAAACAAAATTTTCTATAATCCCTGGCACACTGACTATAGGGAAAATGATTGGTTTATTATGGTAGATCTCACATTCTCATTTTAGTTGTCTATCAGACCATACAATGAAGTATACCTATGTCACTTGAACATTAGAATAATGTAGACAAGAAAAGGCCATTCGTCCCAACAAACCTTGCCAGTCCTGTGCACTTAATTCAAGTCTTGTTTTGAAAGTCTCTAAAGTCTTACTGTCTTCCACTTATTCCAAGTGTCTATAGTTCTCTGTGTAAAGAAGAACTTCCTAATGTTTATGTGAAATTTACACTTACCCTTTCCAGCTGTGTCCTCTTGCTCTTGATGAACTCATTTTAAAATAACAGTCTCGATCCACTGTACAAATTCCCTTCATAATTTTAAACACTTTAGTCATGTCACCACTTAAATGTTCTTTTGTGTAAACAAAAAGGGCTCAGCTATTTCAATCTTTCTTCATTATTCATCCCCTGGAGCACTGCACTCAGCCTCGTTGCTCTTCTCTGGATCTTTTCTAGCACTGATATGTCCTTTTTGTAGCCTGGAGACCAAAACTGCACACAGGACTCCAGAAGTCTCACCATTGTGTTATAAAGTTTGAGCATAACCTCCTTGGACTTGTACTCTACACACTGTACTGTATAACCTACCGTTCTGTTAGCCTTCTTAATGGCTTCTGAACATCGTGTGGAAGTGGATAGCATAGTGTCCACTATGACTCCTAAATGCTTCTCATAAGGTGTGCTCTCGATTTTCAGACATGTGTCTCATTGTGTATTCAAACCTAACATTTTTACTTCCTATGTGTAAAACTTTACGATTTACTGACATGAAACTTCATCTGCCACAAATCTTCCCAAGCCTGTATGCTGTCCATGTCTCTCTGTAACGATGTAACAGATTTTCTATTACCTGCCAATCCACATAGCTTGGTATCATCTCCAAACGTAACCAGCTTGTTACTTATATTTCTACCCAAATCATTTACATATATTAAAAATGGCGGTGGCCCTACCACTGACCGCTGTGAAACACCACTATGAACATCGGCCATTTTTGATAAGGTTCCTCGCACCATCAACTTCTGCTTCCTGTGTCTGAGCCAATTCTGCACCCATCAAAAAAATCAACAAACTCCCAGCTCTTTTAGTTTGATGCCCAACCTCACATGTGGCACCTTATCAAATGTTTTCTGAAAGTCCTGATAAATAATATCATCATAGCCTGATTTTGATCGTATACTTTTGTTGCTGCCTCATAGAATTCCAGCATGTTGGTAAAACATCACCTCCCTCTTCTGAACCCACGATGACTGTTTAGAAAAACTCCTGTACTTAACAATTTCTGCTCAATCTTATTCTTAACAATTCCTTCCCTTTATTTTCCTGGGATGCACATTAAGCTTACATGCTTATAGTTGCTTGGATCTGCCCGGTCACCTTTTTTATGTAATGGGGATAATATTTGCAGTTTTCCAGTTCTTTGGAATTTCCACCATTGTGCAGTGACTTCCTAAAAATATGCAGCAATGGTTTATATGTGTTCTCACTACCCTTCTTAAGAACTCAAGGATAAATATCTGGTTCTGGAGATTTGTTTGATTTCAGCCTATTTAATCTGAGCAGCACTTGTCTGTGTACAATTTCCAAATCAAACAGTACCTCCTTAGCAGTCCCATTTAAAGTGAGGTTTTCCATTTCCTCACTTGTGAAGAATTCAGAAAAATGCTTATTTAGAGCATCAGCTATTTCACTGTCTGTATTTTTAATTCTTCTTTACTATTCCTGATGCATTTCATGTTACTGAAAGAATCTCTTAGGGTCGTCTTTTGCCATATGCCATATCTGCTATATTCACCTCCAAATGTCTTTTAGCTTCCCTGATATCCTTCTTAATGGTTGCCCCTCATATCCTCATATGCCCTACATTGGTGTAATTAGTCTTATTTCCCGTTATACAGCTGTTTTTCCCTTTGCAGCTTCTTTTTTAATTCTTTATTAACCCACTGCAGAGTTTTTTTTAATTTCCAATGAATTCCAAATGTTAGGTCTGTATCTGTCCTGCATTACATGTAAAACATTTTTAAGCCTGTTCCACTGCTCCTCAACTGTCTCCACACTTAAAAGTTTATCGCAGTCTATCCTCCTTAGACATTGCTGCATTTGATCAAAATTTGCCCTACCAAAGTTAAGTTTAACAGTTTTAGTCTTTGCTTCCTCACTCTTACAAAGCACTGAGAATTGTATTATATTAAGGTCACTTGACCTTAGTGGTTCAATCACCTCTACATCCTTAATTCTGTTGTGATTGTTACAAAATACTAAATCCAGACAGGCTTCACCCCTCGTTGGTGGTTTAACATTCAGTGTTAAAAACAGTCAACAATTACTTCTAAAAACTCTTGTGCTCTGCTATTTGTAAGGTTATCCCAGTTCGTATTCAGATACCTGTACTTACTCTCCTATGACTATAATATCCCCCTGTAATCTTGCCTTTTTAATATTACTAGAAAGATGTCTGTTGCAATTACTGTCTGAATTGGGTGGTCTATAACACACTCCTAAGATAAGACCTCTTTCCTGAATGCTTTCCAGGCGAAGCCACACATCCTCACTAAGATGGGCTCATCGTTCAACTGAAGAAGACTTACATTTAAATTCTGTTTGACTTAAACAGCAACCCCACCTCCTTTTATGTTCTGTCTATCCTTACAAAAAATGTGTATCACTCTATATTATACTCATCCTTTATTGCTATAATATCACAATTATGTTCCTCTTCATGCATCTCCAGCTTACCTTTGATGGTTTGTTTTATTTTTAATACTTCTAGCATTAAAGCAAGCTATTTTTAATGTGTTATTCCTTTTAATTTTTACATTTAAACATTTAAACATATCTACATATATACACACATACATATACACACACATATAGATAGATAGATAGATAGATA
>JANRMT010062797.1:10408189-10424787 GCA_026402145.1 Polypterus bichir lapradei | reverse complement strand
ATAAATATATAAATATAAATAATACACTTTACACATGCAAGTTATTCTCTCCTCTTCCACCATATAATGTGGAAATTTTACGTGAAAATAATTTAAACTGAATCAGTCTGCACAGGATTACTGCTCATAGCTTTATGCACATTTTTCTCTCTTTGTTCGAAGTATGTTAATATGGTTATCTTGATCTTTAGGGCCGGTTTCAATGGAAAAAGTCCACTACTGTGAAAGATTTATAGAGCTCATGATCGATCTTGAGGTACAGCTTGTTTCTTCTTGTAGTGTGTACCTTAATAATATGTTAACTGGCTTCCTCATTAGCCTTATTGATGAATCCTTTATAGGCTCTGCTGCCAACAAGGCGCTGGTTTAACACCGTTCTGGATAATTCTCATCTGGTGGTGCACTGTTCCTTATCAGGCCTGGCCCAGAGAGAGAAGGAAGGACACCTTTTCTGTCAGGTAAGGTCCCATTGGTTGACTGAAGGTTTGGTTCAATTTACTTATGCTAAACTCAAGAACTTTCAAGTAATAACAATAATTATAAAAAAAAAGTCTATCAAATGCATTCATCTTCTTAAATCCAATTATGGTTGGTAGATCCTTGACTGGTCACTAGCACGATTCTTGAAACTAGAGCTATCATTTTAGTTAGGTAGAACTTTATTTGTCTTTTGGTATTTTAATGCAGTGACTACTTAGAATTTGTGTTTAAGTGTATATTTTAATGATCTTTGGATATCCTTGCAGCTCCTGGACATGTTAAAATTTTATGCTGGTTTTGAAATTAATGATCAGACAGGAAATGCCCTAACTGAGAAGGAAATGACATCCATGCACTACGAGCGCATCACATCCTTGCAGGTACCGAATTTTAACATTATTTCTTCAGCATTTGTGTAAACTAATACTCATGTGTATCTCTGAAATATCAGCTTTCTGTCCATTTGGTTTGGCTGATTAAGATCTGCGAATGAGCTGGGTGTAATGCATGGTTTGAGTGAGCCCTGGAATGGACTGAACCTTTAGTTTACATTGATCTCCACAGTCTGAAAATGTAAGAAGAGAGGTTGGAACACAGGTTAATGGACTGATGAAATGGAAGTTGCTTTTTGTAACATCTGACTCAAGGACTGAGTAAGGAATTTGAAGCATTCCACAGGTCACCAATGATACAAGTCTTCGTAAGGCAGACTTTTTGGAATAGAGGAGAAATGAGGCTATGAATGTGTTGTCAATTCACTTTAAAAGAATACTCAAAAATGATTTTTTAAATGCTACATGCCCTATTTAGTTTGTAGTGGTGGTCAATGAAAACATGAGATTACATTTTTTATGAAGAAAGGACATCATGATGTTTCTTATTTAACTGGATGCTGTGGTGGCTAACATCACCAACAGCAAATGATGTGGCAAAAAAAAAAACTCCTTGTTGCATAATCCACATGCCTGATATCCATTAATATGGTCAGAATGTTCAATATGTGTGCATTTTGTGCTAAAATACAGGGTGAATCAAAATGATGTCAACACTAATGGTACTGCTATGTTTATACTTGTATACAATTTTTGCTGACAGTTTATGTGCCACATATGTTCCATGTGTTGAACATGATGGTGAACAGATCGAGACATTCCTGTAGGTCATCTTGTTCATATATATCTTGTCCCTAACAAACATATTTACATATCCGTAAGAAACCCATGAGGTCCTCTGTGTCCCTGCATACCTGCCACAAGACCTCTCAAAGTTTTAGCTGTATGTTTCGGGTAGTGTGGTGCTCAGAGCAGGACAGCATGGCAGCCTGACACTTTACTGATAATTTTACTGCTCTGTTTTTCTTTGACAATAATCTTTGAAGCTCACATAGACAAGCTGAAGATAATTTTTTTCAAGCTGTTGTATAGAAGCATACATTTATTCAGCATCATTTAGAGATATGTCTAACCCATCAGAGGTACAGACCCTCATCCTGGCTTTTTGATTTATCAGGAGCTCTTCAGAAAATCTGTGAATGAACAGGTACCACGTAGTCCAACTGGTTCATGCTGTGAATGATTTCATGGGGAGCAGCAAAATCAGATGAGCTTTAGGTTCTTCAAAAATGGGAAAGCAACCAAATAGACAGACCTGTGTCTTTAATGCCCTGAATTAAATGTAATTTGTTGGTTCTAATGTTGTAAATGTTTTACCACATAAGATCTTGTGACAAACAATTCTAGTAAGGATCAAAGTCTAACATAAGTTGCCTGTATACTTAGAAATAAATATAGACTTATAACCATTTTGCCCTGAATTGTAAAGTTTAAAATATATTTGGAGCATTAATAGGAACCTTAGACCAAGACTATCACTGGCCTTTTCAGTGTTCTGGCTGGTCAATCCATACCTGTAGTAACTCAGTGCCGTCTGCTGAAGGACTTGCATGAAAGCTCATCTTTGATCAAAATGAAAATGCAGATGTGCATACAAAGTCACATAAGCAGGCATGGCTGGCAGTGCGTTGGTTTGATGGCAGTGGCAGTTGTGTGTTTAATAGAGTTAATGTAATAGCCTCTATAGCCATTTGTTTCTCTTCAGGGTTAGTTTTTTGCATCAATAATAAAACGTTGCAATTGAATGCAATAAGATAAATTCCTGTACTTTAGCGGCTATATGTAATTAGAAACATCAGTTATTTCATTTTTGACTATGAGGATGTATCAGTGATTTGGAAAAATTTTAAAATATTTTGAATCACCAAAGTCTGATGACTGTGTAATGTTTTTCAGAGGGCAGCATTTGCTCACTTTCAAGAGCTTCATGGTTTTGCCTTGTCAAATGTAGCAGCAGTGGACACACGAGATTCTTTGATCAAACATTTTGGAATTCTGAGGTAAATGACACTACAGATTTTCTTTATTTTAAATGACAAACCTTTACTGGATTTGAACCATTTCTTTGCAATTTCAGAGTCTTAAAAAGCAAACCAAAACCTCCATGTATATTTGCTGTTGCTTTTTTCTGTTTGTATTGCAGTCCTGATACTCTCCATCGGGTGGCATCATATCTGTGTCTCCTGCCTGCTCTGCCTGAAGGTGACATCACCACTTATGAGAAGGAGATGCTTTTAGAATTACTGGTAGGTGTGTGCATCGGATTTAGAAACAATCGGCCACGGAAAGCCAGCGAAATAAGCTACATATCTTTGCAATTTCAGTGAAAAGTTGTTTAATACTCTTCTCTTCTACTCTTTTGTAAAGCACTTATTCTTCCTTTTGCTTTAGTCTGTGTAAACCAAAATTCTTTGTGTAAGTTTCTATTTCCTTAAGTGGTATTCACTTATTTAGCACATTTTCAGCCTAGTGTGCCATCAGGACTAGATAAAACTGTTAACTCAAGAAACAAATGCACTGTTTATGTAAAGCTGATCAAGTTTAATTAGAAAACTGAAAACCATTTGAAGCTTCACAGTTACAGTTCTTGTGGAAATTTTATGATTAATTATTTAAAATAAGGCTTTTGTCCTTAATCTGAGCTTTGCTGGGAAGCTTTTGAACAAGCATCTGATGGAACTAATGGTACAAAGCCAATTTATTTGTTAAAACACACCTTTGCCTGTAATTTATGGCAGTGAGAATCACCTATAGTTGGATATCATGTTATGGGGAATTTAGCTTAGTGCAGTCTTCAGTCACAGCCAAAAAGTGTCAGTTGTACATAATAACTACTAAATAATGGGAACCCCGGAGGAGTCATTTCTCTCGCTCTTTAATTAACTACTTTTTAATATAAATCTGTCTGTCTGTCTATCTATCTATATATCATATAGTGCCTTTCTATCATGAGAGGACAAAAAAAATAATAAAATGAATAATATATAAACAAATGTTTGTTAAAGCACATAATACTTGGATATTAATACAAAAGGCTTAAATATAAAATCGTAATAGCTACATTGTAATTGGAATTATATGCCTTTCGGTCACAGCATAAACTAAATAAATCATAAGAGGCAGTCCAGTAACACTTGCCAGTCGAAGAAGTCCAAAACTCTAAAGCTGTTGAGATGTCACGTTGGAGCCGTCATTGCTGTTGTTGCTTCACTGATCCATCATCCTGGATTCAAATCCTATTTCTGGTCAGTGTTTGTGGGACTTGCATGTTCTCCTCATGCCTTTGTGGGCCTTTTTCTGGGAATCTAATGTTTCCCCTAACGTCCCAAAGTTGTGTGCATTCATTGGATTTGCATCCCTAAATTAATACCATGTGATATTAGCTGAAGGATTACGAGAGTAGACCCTTGAATGAGTCAGTGTCCCATTTAGTGTTGGTTGCTGCCTTCTGCCCAGTGGTGATGTGACCTACCTTTTGACATTGAACTGGAGAGCATGTGTAAAGATGTGTGGCTGCTGCTGGGACATCTTAAATGAGACTTGTTCAGTAGTTACAATGGTCATTGAAGCTTTTTGTATTTTTTTGTGTGTGTAGTATGGTCGTGGAGCTAATACCCAGTGGCAACAATATGGTAACTAAAAGTATTTTATTCCATGAGGTACTCTATCGTAGTCTGTAGGTTGTCCTTCAAAGAAGTGTAAATGTTGGTTAGTGCATTTGGAGGCAAGTAAACCTCCTAATCAGGGCTCACGTTACCATAAAAGAAGTGAGGAAAGGTTAAAAAATATATTTGAGATCAATGAGAAGTCAAGCAAAATGACACCATGTATTGGCTAAATATGAAGATTCATCTAGGCACTAGCCCACCAAATTCAGGACTTGGAAGACTGCATTTCATGTAGGACTGAAGTTTTTCTGAAAGCAGAATCTGCCCTCATGAGCTCTTTGCTATTACTGCTCTCTAATGATACGGGTTTGCGTTCTTTAGTTGTTCTCTTTTGTGGTAGGATTGCAGTATGTTTAGGTGTGGTTGTGTTTCTAATCAAAATTCTTTATCCCCTCTCGTACTCATGAATTTTTTAGGGTGATACAAAAAGTATACAACTAAGTATGTTTTATGTGTATTGTTTTAATCCATTTTAGTGATCCTATATGCATTTTTGTTCTCAGATGTAGTAATGTCAATTTTATGTCTCGAGCATGTAATTAAAACTTCTTTAGCAGTGTGTCATTATTCCTTTTGATAATGAATAGCTGGCTGTTGTATCAAATGTATTATATATCCCTTTACTAAATTTCTAATTTAATGTTATGCAGTTCCCTTTCCAACCATGTTGTGAACAGGAGCAACTGCTGCCATCATTTTGCCATACAAATAATTCCCCTTTGAGTAACGGTATTATCCCTGTGACCTTGAGTTTGTAATGTGAGGAAGATTGGAAGGAGGCATTTTAATTCTCAGGCCACTGGTGAAACAGCATATGCTGACTTAGGCAGAGTGTTCACTCTTAGGCGTTAATGTGGAGATGAGTTACTCTGACCATGCATCGACCGGAAGTGAATTTCCTGTATTTGTTGATGTCTGCAGTGCTAGTTTTAGATGCATTATTAAAATTAATTCCTACCTAAATTGTGTCAGTGTCTCTCCTTTTACACATCTGACAGAGAGTCAGATGTGCATGAATCTCATTGTGCTTATTTGCAAAGCTGTGCTTTGGCTCGAATCGGGATTAACTCTGAGATTATAAAAATCTAAATGAAAATCAGAACAAATGAAATACTGTTTCAGTAATCAAGCCATGCTTTGCCCGTTTCTGTGTCCAATTAAAGTAATGGGAGAGTTTTATAGGAAATTCTGTGTGTTCTCTCTTTGATCCTAATACATTTTTTCCCTTGTTGTGTTTATGCGTTAACCTGAATAAACTGTAAAAGAAAGCCGAAAGATTTTGTGTTAAACATGTGAGACACAGCACCAAAAGCAAAATGCAATAACTTATGTCTGTTTTAAAGATGGTAGGGCTATACAAAAATGAGTTCAGACATTTTGGGAAATAAAATGCACAGGTGTCATGCCAGTTTTTAAATAAAATAAAATGAAAGTTCTCATAGGTTGTTATTTTCTCAAAAGGTATCCCGGCATGAAAGGCGGATATCCCAAATAGAACAGCTCAATCAGATGCCTCTCTATCCTACAGAGAAGATTATCTGGGATGAGAATATTGTACCCACTGAGTATTATTCTGGAGAAGGTATGAAAGGAAGTACAATATTTTGTCTTAACTTGACTCTTACGGTTGGCCTGCTCCTTTTGTCTACTTATGTGCTGTTTATATTCACTGATTTTTATCCACAGCAAAGTTTAACCAGTGCACGTTTTTCATCAGCATCAGTGGAAGATAATACCTAACAGAAATGAAAATAAAAAGTATTGATAATACAGTTGAATGCTCTAAAACATCCTTTACAATGGAAAAATCACATGTAGTAAAACGTCCTTTGACAACCCCATACCCTGCCTGTACAATAACAGCAAACTTGGTTTGCAGTAGCCATTGCTGTGTAAAGTATGTATATGTCAGTAACGTGCATCTGTAGCTTTAATTCCAACTTGCCTGTGCGCGGGACTTTTTTTTAATGGCATCTGATGCTCCATTCAATAAGTTATAGTGGAGGCTGACACACAGTAGGGCCAGAGTTAGAGTAGAGCATTGTTTCAAAATGACACTTCGCCAGTTAATACTGTATCAGCCCTTGAGAAAATACACACCACAAGCAAGCCAAAGAAATTAAGTGTTGTGTCGTGTGAGATGGGTGAGAGTACAACTGGCATATCTCCTTCATTCTTACACTGCCTCATGCAATGGTGAGCGAGATGGTACAAGACTACAGAGAGGAGTGTGTCTTGCTTCTTCTCATCCTGCTTTACATGAGACCAAGCAAATGCCTCTCACCCTTGCTTCTGTCCATGCATAGGAGAGTGCAGCGGGGTGACATCTAGTTGTTCTTGCACCATTGCATGCTCACACTGGTGTACAATATAAGAAAGCAACAAGTCATCCAGTGCCATGTGATTATGATTTTTGCACTCTTTTTCTCTTTGAATTCATGAACTGCCATTAATTTGTTGACGTCAAGTTGAAGTTGTACTGTAAATAACAGTAGATTGAGAGCTTTTGAAAGAAAAGTAGTAATATTAGTGGCAATGGAGGCAAATATTTCAAATGATTGATAGAGTCTAGGAGCCCTCGAAGCCAACAGATCTCTTATGGTTGCGTAAGAAAGCTGCTCTTAGCCTTCCAGATATTTCAGAGAAGATCGGTTGATTCTAACTAAATCCTAAGTGTGAAGTGACACAATGATCTTGGCAGACCAGTTGAATTCTCAAGGTCTTGTGTGATTCTGCTGTCAGTAGGCTGGAAAGGTGCATTGAACACTAAAAGCAGAGCGATGATGGTGATACCTGTTTTGGAGGGTGTTAGAATGTCATTTATGATATTAGTTTTGGTGCCGCTGCAACTGGGGTTGATACCAGGCTGAATGTTCTCTTATTAATTGCTCTTTCAGATGAGGTTCAGCTTTCAAGACTACAATTTAGGTTGAATCCTTGAAAAGAAATAGTAAATGTGAGGTCAGTCCATAATGATTAGTGGGTGGCATTAGCTGTTGACCCGGGAGGTTGGGGTGTTTCCATATTTTAGAGAAGGGACAATGATTTGGGTGGGGGGCGGGAGTGGGATAATAGTTGCAATAAAATAATGAGATGAGTGTCTTTTTCCAACAATAGGAATACATAAAAGTTCTTATTGTATTGCAGTAAACATTTACAAACAAAAAAGCATGCATACAAATTTGAAATCCTAATTCGAAATGAGCATACCCATGAAAATTTGGTGTACCTAACATCTGCAAGTTAAATTATTGAAGGGAGGCCAATTGCAGGAATGCATTTACTTTGGGGGGACAAGCTGTGCAAGACTGACATCTCAAAACAACTTGCAGAGGGCTTTAGATGGGACTCGCAGCACGTTGACAGGATACAGTTGTCAAAATCTCGCCTCTTCCTCAGTTGCTGCAGTCGCTTTGCACAAGCAGTTACAGGATAGTTCCTGAGTTTTCATTCGTATTCTGAGTTGCACTAAGTGAGGGTTATTTTGGCAGGCGATCAACAAAAAAAAACACAAATAAAAACTGGAGAACCACCCAAAAGTAAACGAGTACACACCATCAACAACTCGGCTGTCCCTTTGAAAATACACGGTGATTTATTTCAGTTTAAGATTGAATGAATTAACACTCACTTCAGGGAAGTTGGAAAAATACTGGATTAGGGTAAATGGTGGTCAGTGGCCACAACTAAAGAATCAAAAAAGAAGGTATATACATATGTTCTAGTTACATTCAGTATGAGCTGTGCCTCTCATTCTAATTAGGTGTTAACCATCTTTTATGCTCAGCCATTTTTCTGTCCTCTTTCACAGGCTGTCTTGCTCTACCAAAGTTAAATCTGCAGTTCTTGACACTTCACGACTATCTTTTGAGGAACTTTAATCTCTTCCGTCTTGAATCAACTTATGAAATCAGACAAGACATTGAAGACGCAGTCAGCCGGATGAAACCATGGTTTGTTTAAAAGTTGTCGCATGATTAAATACTATCTCTGAATTCTCTGTCCCCGCTGACAGACCCTGAGTAAGGAAATCATCTTGTGTATTTCATTGTAGTAATAGTCCTGTGTGCAGAGTAAAGTGAAATTCTTGATTTGCTTTTCTGACCAACATGCATCACATTGACATGAAAACAAGATTATTTAAAAAGACAGAACTTGATGTAATTTAATTGAAAAGTACGCCTGTTTCTATACTTTCGTTACCTGGAATCTGAGAAACATTCCAGAGTAGTTAGCATATGCTGTATAATATCTAAATGGAATGTCGCTAAATCAGAGGTGGGCATAAGTAATCGAGATCTCCATGGTGTTGTGTAATCTTTTGTGACATTTTGTGTGCTTTATCTCTTTTGCAAATTCCAGAAATTAATTTTTATTCATATTTTATGCTTTAGACTTGCACAATTTACAAAAAAGGCAAGTGGAACCTGGTGGAAAATAGAGAGAAAGAGAGGAACTCGGCAATGGTTGAAAGTATTAACAGCAAATTTATATTTTGTAAAGCATTTCTCTATTAAACTGCTACTGCAGATACTGTCTAAATGCTGTTTAACATCGTTAAGATGAGTGCCACGTTTTATCATTGCTGTCTGCATTATGCATCGCCAGAGAGCCATAAAATAAGAAAAGGAAAGGACATCTTATTCTGCTTATGCAGAATTTGTCACAACATGACAAGTACAAGTATGTGTTAAGTATCATATGCCCTGATAAACCGGACACCGATATTTTTTTTTTGGATGATTTTTTGAAATTATATTAATGCAGGCACCGTGGAACGAAATTTGAAAAGAAAAAAAAAGTGTGGAAGAAAGGCCTTAAGATTCAGTTTCAGCTCACCTGCAGATCTCAGTTTATTATCACAAAGCACACTGGAGATAGCAGTTTGCCTTTCTTCTGTGGCCGTATTTCTATGTGGAAGCAGCATTTTTTAATGGAGGAGTGCTTGTATAATGCATGGGAATACTGTTTGTGAGAACCTTGTGGCTTCCATGTGTTTAAATATAACTTGCTGCTGTTAGAGGAGCGGACAAAGTGAATCTCTTGTGGAGTTTAGTGAAGCTGATCACTCAGAAAGGACAGGATATGCGAAACCCCAGATATTTTCATTATTATTTTTTTATTTTTTGTGTGTTAGGGAATTTTTTTTTCTGTTCATTTGTTGTGAGTGTTCTTAAAGATTTATTTCCAAGAAACTAGCCTATACAAGTATGTATTTTAGATTATTTAGTTTAAGAATGATGTATTCATATTTTTATTATTATTAAATTTTAAGTGTATCACATTGCCATTTTGGAGTCTCAGCATTTTCTTGTTGAGCTGCCAGGATGCACTACACCATTTTTAAGTAATGCCTCCTAAGGGGCACAACATGTTGTGTCATGAAGGCTTCACTGTAAAAGTCTCTCTGTCTGAGATTATGGATGTAAACCTTAAACTACATTAGTTTTGGGCTCATAATGCTGAGTATTCTGGCTAATAACGGGTAGCTTTCCTCTCCTCGATTTGGGTCTTAGTCTTTGCATTTTAGTTCTGGTGATATTTTTTGCAGTTTTGGTAGAAACTCTTGACGATTCTAGTTTTGACTTTGGATTTTGTTTTTGATAAAAATATTTAGTATTCTAGAAAACTTGTTTTGTTCCAGTTTCTTGGAAATGTGATCATCTGCAGGTCCATTTCTAACAACATCTTTGTGATTGATCACAGTCTACTGTGCCAGCGAACAATTCAAAGAGTACAGCCGGAATTAAAAAGCAGCCAGAGCAGGTGAAGGGTAGGGCTAGGGTTAGGCCGCTTTTAGTGTTTGTGACTGGCGTGACACCAGAGTGGTTGGGGGTTATTAAACTAATTTCATTTAAGCAGTGTTTGTTATTTTATAAAGTTCATCAAATGACAACTGATGAAGTGATAACTTTACATACTTAAGAGCATTATGAATAGGTATAACAGGGTGATAAGTTCCAAGCAAAGTTTAAAATGAGCAATGAGTCTAAGTTATTAGTACTTGGCAAAACATAAGTGTCAGTGTAAGCAGCAATGTGTCATGGCATGTGGCAGTAGTACTGTATGCTGTGGCGTAGTCAAGAAAGCATTGGACCGTCACTCCTCAAAGGAGATGGTAATCTGTGGAGTCATTTGGGAAATGCCGTACAAATGCTTTGTTAACCTGAAAGAAGGCTCTGGTGCCACATTAGCATTCCTGTGTGGTCAGCATTGTCTTATTTGAAAATGACACAAAGTAGGCCTGCAACAATAGAGAGTAAAGTGGGTGACAGTATTACTGTAGTGTTCTTGTATAATTGAACTGGCCCTACTTGTAACTGTCAGAAGAGGTGTCTTTATATGGCGATATCCTGTGTTATCTGTCACTGTGCTGTTTGACTGTGTTGTTCAGAATGTCATTGTCCGCGTTGCTTTCATTTATGAGTCCAGTGGTCATTAGCCCAGATGAGAACCTCATGACTTAATCATTGAGCCTGAGATTAGCTGTCTTGTGCTGTTGATACTCTTGGCCTCTTAGATCTGTTTTAGAAACTTCAGTGCTGTTCTGCTATCATCATGTCATACAATTTCTCGCTGTCACATCTGTATGGTCAACATTTGCCCCAAGGTCCAAGTAATAATAATAATAATCCTTATATATAATTTGATATCCTTATATATAATTTGATACTATCCGTATGTATGGTGTTCGCGTCAATACCTCGACTCAATACAAGTTAGAACCATGCAATGGGACTCTGCTTCTGTAATTAGAACATAATGTGGCAAACGCGGATGCACTATTGCATGATTGGCTAAGAATGTTTGAATGCTTCAGTGACGCCGCTGGATGGCCGAGTATAGTAAGTCGGTGTTGGTTCGAAGTCTAGTCGACTGAAAACAAAAGCGTGAATTAATTTTTCAGCATCTTGTTAAGTTATAAGAGGTCTAACTTTAGCTGTATTCCTTAAGTGAAAAAATACAGTCCAAGTAATCTTATTAATATGTGATTTAAAATTTAGGGTATAGTCAATAGTTAGTCTTAAATTCTTTACCTCCGACTTGACTTTTAAGCCTAATGGACCAAGTTTATTTCTAATATCCTCACTATGTCCATTTTTGCCAATAACCAAGATTTCATCATCAGCAAGGGGGATTGAGAAGGAGTTCATATTCTTAAGCTGTCCCTTCGTGCCAATTAGCAGGACTTCGATTTTGTTACCGTTTCATTTTAAAAAGTTATATTCCATCAAGATTTTAATTTCACTGAGGCAAGTTGTTAGCTGAAAAAGCCCTGAACTTTCACCTTTAACACTCCAATACATCCGAGTATCATCTGCATGTAAATGATAACCCAGTCCCAAACGTCACCATGTCTCCGAAGAGCATGTAGATTCAGAACGACGAGAGACTTCTTGTGAAACTGGTGCCGAGCTGGACCTGCTGTTTCCAAGACTAACAAAGTCTTGCCTATCAGTCAGAAAGGAATCACTGGGGGACAGTACCAGAGATACCCAGAAAGTTCTTCATTATGGTCAGTAGAATATTGTGCTTGACAATATCAAGTGCTGCAATAAGGTCTGATGGAATTAATATGCTGGTTTACAGAGAATCTGCTGCCATAAGCAAGTCATTAGTTACCCAAAGCAGAGCTCGCAAACCAGACTGAAAGGATGTCATTAGCTTATTACAAGTTAAGTAACCGGTGAGTTGGGACGCTGTAACATGCTCAAGGTGCCACATGAGAGGTTGGGCATCAAACTGAAAGAAGTTGGACTTCAGGGTGATGTTTTTAGATGGGTGCAGAATTGGCTCAGACACAGGAGCAGAGGGTGATGGTGCGAGGAACCTCATCACAACTGGCCGATGTTAAGAGTAGTGACCAGCAGGGGGCAGTGCTAGGGCCGCTGCTATTTTTAAAATATAGAAACGATTTAGATAGGAATAGGATAAGTAACAAGCTGGTTAAGTCTGCAGGTGAAACAAGATAGGTGGATTGGCAGATAATTTGGAATCTGTTAAATCATCACAGAGGGACTTGGATAGCATACAGGCTTGGGCAGATTTGTGGACAGTGAACTTTAATGTCAGTTAATGTAAAGAATTATACATTGAAAGTAAAAATGTGAGGTTTGAATAAACAATGGGAGTTTTGAAAACTGAGCGTCCACCTTATGAGAAGGATTGAGGAGTCATAGTGGACTCTAAGCTATCTACTTCCAGACAGTGTTCAGAAGCCATTAAGAAATTTTAGAATGCCAGATTATATAGTGCCTTGATGTGTGGAGTACAAGTCACAGGAGGGTCTGCTCAAGCTTTTTAACACACTGGTGAGGCCACATCTGGAGTCCTGAGTGAAGTTTTGGTCTCCAGATTACAAAAAGGACATAGCAGTGCAAGAAAAGGTCCAGAGAAGAGCAACTGGGCCCATTCCAGGGCTACAGGGTATGAGTTATGAGAGAAGATTAAAAGAGCTGAACCTTTACAGTTTAAGCAAATGAAGTTTAAGAGGAGACCTGACTGAAGTGTTTAAAATTAAGAAGGGAATTAGTCCAGCAGATCGAGACGGTGACTTTAAAATCAGTTCATCAAGAACACAGGGACACAGTTGGAAACTTGTGAAGGGTAAATTTCACACAAACATTAGGAAGTTTTTCTTTACAAAAAGAACGATAGACACTTGGAATAAGCGACCAAGTAGTGTGGTGGACAGGAAGACTTTAGGGGCTTTTAAAACTATTTTATTTTATTTATTTTTTTAGAAGAATTAAGTGGATAAGACTGGTAAGCTTTGTTGGGCTGAATGGCCTGTTCTTGTCTAGATTGTTCAAATTTTGAACAAAATTAGACAGAAAAGATAAGTGGCACAGGAACTGAAAACTTTTGAGATTGTCAACATCAAACCTGGACACGTTTTACATTAGTGATTTTCAAAGTAGCTGGCACCAAGCTGGTATCAAAGGATATATTTATTATTGTCATAACAGTCAGAATTATAGCATGAAGGATGGATTTGAGAGGTTCAGCAGGGATGGGGTCCAGTAAACAAGTAGTAGGCCTTATCTTACAGACCAGGGGCCTTATGTATAAACAGTGCGTATACAATGCTCACATCGTGATGTATAAAAAATGAAGCTTGGCGTAGAGCCACGCACATTCTCATGCCAGCTCAAACCATTGCGTACGCAAGTTTTTGGCTCGGTTTTGCAAACTGGCATCACCCAGCATTAAAGCAGTGCTTCTGTTCCTGTGTTTCCCTTTTTTTTAGATTCACATCCCTGACACACCTTTATCAAATACACTGAAATTAACTGCATATTGTTTATTGGTTAAAGGCATCTGATTGTAATTAACCTCTAACGATATAATGGGCCACAGAATGGTCCATCAATTCTAAATACCATAGCTGCTTTAGCGTTGTTACTCTCGGTGCACCACTCAGAGTATTTTAACCCACTGTATCTGAGTGTGGAATCACAGCTATACAGCTGCTGAACGAAAAGCTCTATGGCAGATTGTGTAAAGAGCAGAGAGAATTATTGGGATACAGCTTTCTAGCACACGCTGCCTCAGTCATGCACACCATCTATTTGAACTTCTCCCATTCAGCAAACGCTTCAGAGCCTTTCTTGTAGGGACCTCGTGGTTCAGAAACCATTTCATCCCAAGAGCTCTAAATGCTCTCAAACAATCCATCAAGTGCTCCGTGTAGAACTGTTGGTACTTATAAGTTCTGTAAGAGCCATTTTCCTAGTTCTATAAAATTTATGAATATTTTACTAGATGATAATGCATAAAATATGGGAGGTTCCTATAACCCCCGTGAATAGAATTGTGTTGGTATTTTCCTGCCATTTCTAACAGTTTTGACTAAAACAATAATCTCCAGTTAGCGTCTAGCCTTGCCTTGTGTAAGGTACAGAGGCATACGGTTTTTAACCGTGTTCTTGTTTGTGCTCGTGTTTGTGCTTGCGCATGTGACCGTACCTGGGCACATGTCTACATGCCAACGGCCTACGGGCCTTTTGAGTGTGAAGTAACTCGTAAAATAAAAGATTCAAGTGTTGAACCGTATGTTTAAGGCATACAGAAGAAGAAATTAAGAACCTTTAAGTATAGAAAGAAATAAAGAACGTTTAAGTATAGAAATAACCAAAGTTTCTCAAGAAAAGCTAAGTTTATAGAAGATAATTTTTTTTCCTTTTTTTTGCCTTTATTCTACGTGTGTAACTATTTTTCTTTTTATTCTTGTGTGGATTATTTGCTTTTAACTTTCACTAAATATTTTAAAACGAACTTTTGGACTGTGAGATTTCTTTGACACGCGTCTTACCCGTGCCTGACTTCGCCTTATACACCGGCGACTACAAGTTCAATGACCTCACTGTAAATTTTCACTACAGTTGTAATATTGCTCAACCTGAGCCACTTATGCTTTTATATTGTATATTTTTTTATCTTATTATTATTTTGCCATTTTAAATGAAAAGTTTTGGGAGGATTTGCATATTGAATCTCATTGTACCATACAATAACAATAAAGGAATTCAGTTCAATAGAAGACCGCGCTTATTTACAGATGGTCACGACTGGCTTTTAAGTTGATTTAGAATTCTAAGCGCTATCTTCTTGCAGCTCTTGATATCTTTTTTAAGATGAAATGCAGTAAATTTATATATATTACATTATACAGATACATTTTTAACTTCATTTAAATAATGTATACAGTTACTTGGAGAAAGAAGAGGAATTGGAGGTTAGCATGTTTGAAAGAGACAGTACTGCTGCTATAAATTATTTTATCGAGGCTTGCGCACCCTGTAGCAAGCATCTTGCAGGAGATAGGAACAATCTCTGGAGAGGGCACCAGCTCATCACTACCACTGTGCCTCCATGCCCCCATGTTTAATACATGCTATAGTTTCTATCATCATGAAAGTGATATCAAGTATACGTACGTCTTAGTACTTAAATTGTTCAGAGAGCTGTAATATCATGAATGTAATGTATTCTTTGTCCTGTTGGCGTAAGAGAAAGCCTGTTTAAGAAGTGTATAGTGATTCACAAACACAGAGCGCATAGAAGAACACACAGAATACGAAGCATTTAACGTGCTACTTTAGTTACAATGGCATTTGAGAAACTATTAAATTGAAGGATTTTAAGGTAACGTTTATGACATTTTACTTTAATGACAAAATAAACTACGTGATTAATGTGGAAATTTCAACCTTTTTCCCCCACTATGTCCCTGTTTTTTTTTTTTCCTCTCTGTACTCTAATACGCTTCCATATGACACTCAGACGGTGTGCTACGACTCACCTTTTCACGACGACTTTGATATCTAACCCTTTTTTTATTTCGGGCACTGTGCGACTTTATGAACTTGAACTTTAGAGTTTCTCCGCCACTCCATCAGCTTCCTTTTGTTGTGTATCCCACTGTTTAAACCAACAAATTTTCTTTGCCTCCACTTGGTATTCGCTGAAATTCTTCTTTTGCCATTTTCTTTTCACAGAACACTAAACTTAAGAGGCTATTTATATTGATTTGCATTTTCAAAGTGTCATGATTCTGGGAGGAGTTGGGGATTGGCAGCAGGCGCGTGCACGTGCGTTACTTTTCACGCTGACCGGGATTTATGTAATGGAAGAACATGGAAGTTGGGGTACACACAGATTTATTCATCTGGATTTTTTTGTGTGTATGCACATTTCTGTTTTTGTCCGTATGCCATGTTTTAGTGTGAATTCCACACATGCCGTTATGCATTGAGGCCCAAGGTCATTATTAACTAGAGATAAAACCTGTAAAAATTTGGAAAAGGAGCTGGATGGAGAGATAATACAGGGAAAAGTATAAAATATATCAAATGCAAAAGTGTGATATGTTGGCCCTTTGGAAGGGTGAGTCCAGTGTGTGTCATTGATGGATTTGTGTATTGGCCATGCTTTTTGAAGTATATTAATGTTTCATTCTACAGTTCTGTTTCAGAATAAGCAAATAAAAAAGTGGAATTACTCCACTAACGATGAGCGTTTCAGTGATTTTTTTTTTTTTTTTTTTTTTTTTTTT
>JANRMT010062797.1:10341944-10404169 GCA_026402145.1 Polypterus bichir lapradei | reverse complement strand
ATATATATATATATATATATATTCTGTGTGTGTGTATGTACTTGTATGTGTGTCTGTGTGTATATAGTGAGTGTAGAGTATATGTGTGTATAGTGTAGTTTTTAAAATTTCTTTAATGTTTACATTGGAAAGGCACAGATGGATATCACTGACCGTAATGGTGTTTAATATTTAAATAAATGCATCCTTTACTCTTTCCTGAAGGTCTCCGTAAACATGATGTTTGCTTTCTCATTACTGTTCGTCCCACCAAGCCCTATGGAACGCGGTTTGATCGCAGGGAGCCTTTTGCAGAACAGACTGGCCTCATGTATGTACGAGGGTGTGAAATTCAAGGCATGCTGGATGACCAGGGAAGAGTCATTGAGGAAGGTACATGGAAAATTACAATTTGAATTTTTTTAAATGAAGTAAATTGAATTGTTGCATGATTAAATTATGTCCTTTTTGGAAATAATTTTTATGGCTAAGAGAATCGATTTAATACTTCCACTTCATACTTTTTATTGCATAAAAGTCTGTCCATTATCCAGTACAAACTTCATCTTCCCTTCTGGCCCAATGGAAGCCTCTAGAAAGTGTGAAACATGATGTTTTAGTGAAGAAATCTTGTACAACCAGTACTGGAACATTTTCAGTAGTTCTATCAATTTTCAGCATTCTTTAATAGATTACTTAATTAATCATCAAAACAATCTGCATTACTATATTATCAGTTCAGTCAATACTGACAGCACTACAATAAATAATACAATTCCGTGGCTTAACCTTGGACTAAGCTTGTAGCACTTTTTGTGCTTTATAAATGATATTTGTATCATCCTCTTATCTGTCATTTTTTCTTTGTTGCTGTAATGCATATTTAATATTATAAGTAAAGGCTATGAGTGACCTGTAAAACAAGAACATAAGAAAAAGTGGCCTGTGCTATGCAAGGAAAAAACGTCAAGCTTACGGTAGGCGTACAGATATACACCTGCACGATGGAAGAAACTGATGCGAGTGCTGCAGAAGAAGACGACGACAGTGTCATCGGGATCCTAGTAGTGTACAAGGGCGAGTTTAATGTTAAAGAAGACGTACTTTTTATTTTCTCATTGTCCCACTCTGAACCTTTGAGAGGTAACCAATGCAGCAGTTCCCCGTCAAGTAAGATTTGAAGGACAAACAGGCTCTCCATCCTTCCGTCTCCCTGATATGGTTACTTTTCTTTCTGGGAGAGACGCATTGCCTCATACCACACCAGTCTACATGTCCAAATTTTAATTTGGTCCACTTTACTGGTATCTTGAAAAGACTTTAAATTTGTATACTTAATAACAGGGCGACTTCTCATGTTCATCCTGTTACATTCTTGAACTGAGGCCAATCTTCTAGTTTTGTGTAAATACTGTAGATTGTGTCATTTTTATTCTTCTTGCTGAGGTGTTTTAGCTATCTTTCAATCTGATTCTTATTGGTTTATCTCATCTTCAACCTAAAAACCATTTTGTTATATTTTACATGCCAGCGTTTTATCTTTGATTGTGTTGAAATTACTAGTAATGATATGAGCTGCAACTCTCTGCTTCTCACATTGCTGTTCTGGATAAATATGTTTATAGTTGAATGTGTGTAACTTATCTCCTGTTTTTTATCCCAAGCTAAAGTTGTTTCTTATGTGGCATGCATCATGATGGCAGCCTTACGATTTGTTGTCAGACACCTTAGTCTTTTTAACTTGCAAACCCTAGTCAATCAACATCCATCACTTGCTTCACCACGTGAGAGTTAGGTTTGGGTTCCACAACATGCTATGTTTGAATAGAGTAAAAAATACTAAAAGCAAAGATGGTAGTCTTTTAAAACTATTATTATTTTTAAATGCAGGTCCTGAGCCTAAACCCCAACTCAAGGGTGATTCAAGAACTTTCCGTGTTTGGTTGGATCCAAACCAGTATCAGCAGGACATGACAAATTCTATCCAGAATGGTGCTGAGGATGTCTACGAGACCTTCAACATTATAATGAGAAGAAAGCCCAAAGAAAACAACTTCAAAGTTAGTTTGAAGTCTTGTTCAACCTTCAAATGTATTGTCTGTATTACAGTGAGATTCATATTTTCATGTCTCCCAAAGACTAGCGACAGTAGTAAAATACCAACAACAGACACTGAACTCAACATGAGATGACGATCGCCTCATATGAAATGCTGATAAGCAGTGCAGTTCTGCTCAATATAGGCTTACTAAGCAGAATTTCACTGAGGTGGCCCGCAGACCACGATGAAAAAAAAATCAGAATATTTAATGGTGAATCACAAACAGAAAAACATCAAGTAGTGTATTAAAAACATGCATGCAAAGGGTGGATTATAAATAGTTAACCATATTTACAGCTGGTCGCCATGCAGGTTAACCGACTTGCTCAAGGCCATGCTGTGAATGACTAATGGTGAGTGATCCTCTGACCTCGTACTTTACAGATCCGCTCTCTAGCCCCTAAGTCACACTACCGCTTGTCCAAATATACAGTACATACTAGCCACATTGTTCCATACTTCTTAGAGAATGTAATGAAATTTGAACCATGACATATTTTTTCTCCATCTGTGATTGTGTTGTACGCCTGATGCCTTGGTAGAGATCTCTTTTAATGTAAATTAAAAAGAAAATGCAGACTTTGCAACTTTGTTCCTGTTAAGTCACACTATCTGGCCTCTTATTGGCTAAGTTACAACATAGATTGAATAATAAATAATTTTGAATTGCATCGATTCTGAGTCCGGCTCTGCTAAACACGGTTTGAAGCGCAGTGGCTTCAGCTGTTTGGCGTTGTTTAACGTTTTGTTCAGTATTTCTTCACAGGCTAATATACTGTATGTTGTGAGGTGAAGCCTATCTCAGATATCTGTTACATGATCGTCTTTTCTACTTGTGTTACTTCCCTGCTCTTCTGCAGGCTGTCCTGGAGACAATTCGAAATTTAATGAATACTGACTGTGTAGTGCCTGACTGGTTGCATGATATCATCTTGGGATATGGAGACCCAGGGAGTGCCCACTATTCCAAAATGCCAAATCAAATACCCACTTTGGACTTCAATGATACATTCCTATCAGTCGATCATCTCAAGTCCTCTTTTCCTGAGAATAAACTATCTGTTGAAGAAGAAAATATGTCCCTTCGAAAACCACCTTTCAGGTATGGATTACAGTATTCACTTTTCAGTGTGAAGAATAATGTGTTGATAATTAATAGCTGGTGTTTTGTGTTAATTGTCATAAACTACATGAGCTAGCAAAATATCTGAGGGAGCCTGTTCCTCCTGGGAAAAAAAACAGGATGGGGAAGGCCAGATTTCTTGGAGATGAAGTTAGAAAAACTGCCAAAGCACAGCTGTTCAAGTTTGTCTGAGTGCCTAGCCAAGCATACATATATGGATGTTTTTCGAATTACCTTTTTTAAAAGTATAAAAATATACTAATGCATAACTTTTATTTATTTATTTCTCTATATCTATCTCTCTGTCTCTCTATCTGTCTAGCTGTCTGTAATTGATTGATAGATAGATAGATAGATAAATAAAGGTCTGGGAGGTTTTGCTATTACGGTGCCTGTTTAAGGTGGTAAAAAATATTGTTGCGTCCTGGGCCAGCAACGAGGTAACTTTGGTCAGGGTGGTATTTTCATGTAATTTAAAAAAAAAAAAAAAACTTGCAAAACAGTAGTACAAAAAAGTTAAGTGTGTAACTAAAAATTACATATACATCTAGTACCATATTTATAAACTACCTTAACAAATTCTATGTAATAAAGTTTTTGTTTAAAGTTTAATATTTCATAGTATGTGGTTTACAATGATACGCCACATGTCAGTATGTAGCACTGGTGTTCATTTTCTGGATTTATACCTACTGACATAGAAGTAGAGGTGTGGGAGGGAAAAAGGTTTACGGTACTCGTGATGCAATAGAGCAAAGTTGTGAAGGTAAAAGGTAGGCTGTTTTTTTTCCATTTAATGTTTCTGTAAGAAGATCAAATAAATTTTGAGTCACATAAGTGCTAAATTAATTGTCTTTGAGTGGCACTAAAACCAAAATAAGTCCCTAGTGCTGACTGCCCTAATAGAGTAAAGACAGTTTTACTATTCCTAAAGCAAATCTTAATAATGAGGCCAGTGCAATGCAAGTCCTGTTGGACTTTTTAGATGATGGTTTGGAGGAGCCAGTCGTGTATGAGGGCTACATCTGCAGGAGATGCCAGCTGATCCAGCACCTCGAGCTCAGGGTCGCTGAACTGCAGGAGGAATTGGCTGGCCTGAGTTGTAGTAGAGAATTGGCGAACCTGGCCCAGGTGTCCTTTAGAGAGATAGTGTGCACCCCCAAGGTGGCGCGGGAGGAGATTACAGACAGACAGGTAGAGATAGGTGGGTCAGTGTCACAAGGCGTAGTGTAAAGGGTGCACACTGTCCTGGGGCATCAACCCCAGAATTAGAAGAGTCAAAATGTTATCACGTTCTTGTTGGAACAAATGACATAAATAATAGTCTGTCAGTTTTGCGATCCAAATTCAAAGAGTTAGATGGCAAGCTGAGGAGCAGAATTGACAAAGTAGTCTTCTCTGAAGTTCTGCCTGTGCCACGTGCCAGTCCAGGTAAGATTGAGGAGATCAGAAGGCTTAATGCGTGGCTCAAATCTTGGTGCAGAGTAGAAGGGTTCATGTTTATGGGGCACTGGGACTCCTTTTGGAACAGATGGGACCTATTCCGCCGTGACGGGTTACATCTGAACTGGAGGGGGACACCATTGTATTTTTTGGAAGGCATATGAATAGGCTAGTTGAGGATTGTTTAAACTAGGGAATTGGGGGGCAGGGAGTTTAGGACAGGCCTGGTTTAGATCTATACATGGAAGAACAAACAATGGTGTAGAAATAAAAATGCATAGTAATGTAAATTCTAAGCAAACATTTAAATGTAGAAGGAGTAACACATTAAAAATAGCTTGATTTAATGCTGGAAGTATCAAAAATAGGTAAGTGAGTTGGAGTTGTATGTAGCAGAGCATAATTATGATATTATAGCAGTAACGGAAACCTGACTAAATAACAAAGATGGGGGTGAGTATAACATAGAGGGGTAGACATTTATTAGGAAGGATAGACAGAACAGAAAAGGAGGTGGAGATGCTGTTTATGTCAAACAATTTAAATGTAAGTCCTCTTCAGTTGGATGATGAGCCCCATCTTAGTGAGGACAAGTGACTTTGCCTGGAAAATATTAGGGAAAAGAAGTCTTATTTTAGGAGTGTGTTATAGACCACCCAATTCAGACAGTAACATCAATACACATCTTTTTAGTAATATCAAAAAGGCAGCTTTACAGGGAGATATTATAGTCCAAATATCCAAATATTAACTGGGATAGCCTTGCAGATGGAGGAGCACAAGAGTTTCTAGAAGTAATCAGTGACTGTTTTTTAACACAGCATGTTAAAGCACCAACATGGGGTGAAGCCTGTCTGGATTTAGGATTTTGTAATAATCAGGATAGAATTGAGGGTGTAATGGTGATTGGACCACTAGGGTCACATGACCAGAATGGATTACAATTCTCAGTATTTTGTAAGAGTGCAGATGCAAAGACTAAAATTGTTAAGTTGAACTTTGGTAGGGTAAATATTGAGCAGATGTGTCTAAGGAGGATAGACTGGGATAAGTTTTTAAGTGTGGAGACAGTCGAGGAGCAGGTTTAAAAATGTTTGACATATAGTGCAGGACAGATACATACCTAAAATTGGAATTAATAGGAAATTAAAAAAAAAACTCCACAGTGGATTAATAAAGATTTAAAAAAATAAGATGTAAAGGAAAAAAAACTGCTTTATAAGGCATATAAGACTAATGACTGCAAAGTGAATTGTAGAGCGTATGAGAACATGAGGGCAACCATTAAGAAGGATATCAGGGAGGCTAAAAGACAGTTGGAGAGGAATAGCAGATAAGGTGAAAGACGACCCTAAGAGATTGTTTCAGTATTTTATTAGTAAAAGAACAGTCAAGGAGAAGGTCAAGTGCATCAGAAATAGTAAAGGGGAACTAAAAGTTACAGACAGTGAAAAATTCCAGGAAATTCCATGTGTAGCGCGACAAACACCAAAACAGTAGACCATTTCTCACTAATCTTCAAGATTTGTGACATTGAATTGAGGAAGCTGTGAACTCAGTAACTAGGGACCAGTTGACTCGTGTGTGGCAAGAAATGATCTACAGTTTTGATGTTTGTCGCGCTACACAGGGTGCTCATGTTGAGTGCATGCAACCTCAAGGACCATAGGACCAAACTTTGAACTTTCCTCTCTCTATCCAGTGATGTGCGGAATGTGTTTCTGTCTTATACAGTTTGTTGGAAGTAAATCTTTGTAATCCGCTCTTCCGGTTTGAATAGCCCTGTGTGTATATACACAAACACATGTTTATATTCACATTGCCATTACAGATCAAGTGATTTCTTTTAGCCTCACTAAAAACATGACATAACTTTTGTCATGTCATAAGTTGTGTACTTGACGTTTCTAGCCTTCCTAATTACTTTTCACAACCTATAGGATGATTTATTACTTGTTGGCTGTTTGTTTTTTTTTTATCTGTCTCCATATAAATGTAGGAATCTGTTTGTCTGGTCACAGTGACCTGAGTAGAACAAAGAGTTCACTTGCCATTCTCCAGTAGATTAATTCGATTAAAATAAATATTTATGCACCAAATCCCTTTACATAGATATTTCAGAATGTGTATTTAAAAGAAAACAATGACAATTATATCTGTTTTTGCAATCATTTAAAATCTCTGTTACATATTTTTGATGCAGAATTACATTTCCTTTGAAAAATGCAAAGGTGAAGAAAAGGAAAGTGGAAGAAGAACAGGATGAGATGAAACTAGAAGACTGTACATTAAAAGTTGAGCCCCATGTCATTCCCAACCGAGGACCTTATCCATACAATCAGCCAAAATGGTAAGATCTGGACAGACATTTCTGACACTTTTTCAGAGTAATAAATGAATGAGGTTACAAGAACTTGCAGATTTTCCGTGTTTTATACTGTAAGTTAACAAACATTTTAAAATAATGGACTAGATATGTAGTAAACTGAGGCTATACATGAAGGTTCAAACAAGTAATTTGTAAATCACTATTTACTTAGTAAAATGTTAATTGGTAATTTGTTCATGTGGACTAAAGTCAATACCATCGTTGTTGTCTCTCGGACCAGAGTTTGTACTTTTTAAATAGTGTGTCCTTTTGCATATCTAACAAATCTCCTGTTTTTTCATTATTTCAACAAGACTTTTAATTAATATTGTTGCTAAAGATGTTGCTGATGAGTCCATGGCCTGGCTGACTTTGGCATATTTTCTATACCATTAGGACAATGTGCACGTTAATTGTAAACCGTAAATAGAACCAGTATGAGGGAATAGATGTGTTCGCCAGGAAATTTCTTAAGACTATCGACCTCACTTGTAGTGCTGTTAGGTAATCGGGGGTATTTCTATTATTTCTATGATTGTAAAGCACTTTGGCAAAAGCATTCCTATGTTGTTTTAAATGTGCTATATAAATAAATTGACATTGACATACTATCTAAGCTTTTCTGTATACAATGATTGTATTTTTGACCAAGTGCTAATATTATTGGCAGGTAGTGGTGTGTAGTAGTTAAGGCTTTGGACTTTGAGGTTGTGGGTTCAAATCCTACTACTGTGAGCAAGTCATTTCCACTGCCTGTGCTCCCATTGGGAAATCAAAATAAATATAACCAATTGTTTTTACATTTGTAAGTCATCCTGGATAAAGGCATCAGTCAAATACTAGTAACAGTATGATTAGGTCACAGGAGCTGCTTATTCTCGAACACTCGCCACTGTGCTCCTGAGAACACCCAAAGCTTCAGAAATGGTTTGATCCCCTTGGCCTGATCTGTGCCTCACCACAGTTTGATTGTGGAGGTTTACGAAGAATTCCCTGGACTTCATGGCTTGGTGTTTGTACTCACATGCACTGTGATTAGTGGATTTGTCTCCCTGATGATCCTGCAGTAGAAAAGGCAAATTAAGCAAAGAGATGATTGGTTACTATGCGTCACACACAATGTGCTTGGTTAGGTAGACGTGCAGTGTTTGAATGTCAGTTTAAAATAGCCGCCTTTGTTTGAATTATTTATGGAAAATATGCTGCACTAACTAACTTAGCAATCTAATTAAAAACAAAACACCTGTTACTCATTCTGTGTTTTGGAATTTTATTTTATCTCCTTTTTAGCAATTTAATTCAATTCACTCCTACACAAATTGAAGCTATTCGTGCAGGAATGCAGCCTGGATTAACAATGGTGAGATTCCTACACTTACCTTTTTTTTTTTTTTTTCTTTTCCAATTCCTATTTAATAAATTTATTTTACTAATTTAAATGGGAGAAATTTGAAAATACTAACAAGTTAAGCCTTTTTGTTTTATTTCAAAAAAACAACCACCTTAATGCAAGTGGAGGAGTCACACATTTAAATGAGGACACAAGAAATGTGTTACTCAGTCTTGGATTAAATACGGTGGCTTTTAATTTCATGGTGCGTATTTATATGTTCTGTGCATTACATTAATAGTACAATTTATCAATTGTCAGGTTGTAGGTCCTCCTGGAACTGGCAAAACAGATGTTGCTGTGCAAATCATTTCCAACCTTTATCATAATTTTCCTGAACAAAGGACACTCATTGTAACACATTCAAATCAGGTAAGTAAAATGAATGGATCTGCTGTCTAACATTACAGTTTATTACTATTGTAATCGCATCACTTACCAGCATTCTTGACCTTAAAAGTAATTTTACATTTCCTAATACTGGAGTGTTTACAATGCCATTGAATATTTGATTTGCTACAATTATTGTGTTTTTTGACAGAAAAGTTGTTGATTCCTTTCAATTCTTGAAGGATTACAGAGCCATTTCTAAGTGCTCTGCACCTGCACACACCCTGAGACGTTTCCTTGTTTAATATTAGTCATATTGCTAACTGAGCCTGCAGTCCAGCTTGTTCTGTCTTATTAGAAAATAAATACAATTCCAAAAGTACATGGAAATGCAATTGCATATACTGTATGTGTTGAGCATGAAATGTGGACCGGATACTTTTCATGTCATAATTTGAGAGAAAGCAGTCTAATGATACATTGCTATGGAGCGTATTACGTTTCTTTCCACGACCATGTGTGGAAAATGAAGTAAAATCAAATGACCAGTCTGCATCAAGAGGCTTCAATATTGTCTTCAATAGTAAGGCATGAAGGGGTCCCATTCACAACTGTATATTCTCTCCGTAATTAAGATGGGGAACAGAGAGTTGACAGAGACCGCCTTGCGGCCATTGCAATGGGGTGAATACAGTCGTGATTGGTGTGCCTCTTGTCCCTGCTGTCGATGACGCTCATCCAAACTCTGTTCAATTCATGTAGCTTTGGCACAATTAACACACGTCATGGTTGTGGAGATGCTTTGAGCTGGGACGTGACTGTTTGGCATTAATAAAGAATTGAGTGAATTGTTTTCTGTATTAGATTGTTCTGTAGAATGTCTTCACACCCATCTGTCAGCTAAAGTGAAAGTTGGCTAATGCAGTGAGCATAAACACTTAATAAAACTGAATAAAAAAAACTCAAGTGGCGGTGAGATACGAAGAAGCAGATTCACCAGCGTTTATGCGTCAGCTTTTATCCCTCCAGATCAGAGAATTTCCAGTTCCATTGTCTCAAAACACCACTCACATCTACAGTTACTCCCAGTTTCAGATAAAAAGTAACCGCGTCAGACCTGGGGGGTGTTGTATCGTGATAATGACTGAGAGAATAAAAGTGAAAAAAAAAAAACAAAACACTAACTTTTACAAGTACTATAAATTTACAGCGGCTGTTACGGACACAAATCAAATGTATGTTTGTTTTTATTGTATAATATTAACAATAAGTGCAGCTCACTACTCAAAATGGTAAATTTGCTGGGGAGCTGGTTTCGAACTCACGACCTTTGGATTATAAGTCAGCAGATCTTACCGCAGCACCATGGAAGCTGTCGTATTGTACTTGCACCTTTTGTAAAAGTGTTTATTTGATATTTGGCCTCAGCCTTCACACATTTTACAGTTCATGTCTACATTATGTTATTTATTACTAAAACATGAAGAACGTTTCTGTTTTAACGATGTGTTTACATAGATTGTTGTAGACACAAATCAAATTACTCTTCCCCTTACAATTCTGGGTAGCTCACTCCCAGATAATCGATCAAGGCAGGAACTGGGAGAACTTCTTACCCATTCTGAGGCTGGTTTGGGGAAATGGTATAGCAGGCTGCTTGGGCTGATCGACAAATTTGGAAGACAAAAGTCGCTGACGGTGACGTGCGAAGGAATTTAAGGTGGGCCGGATTTACAAATTTTTTCGTTAGCTCTGGTAATTCTAGTGTAAGAGAGGAGCTGTTCGTGTGAGAATGCTGTTGTTTGTCAGAAGTCCAGCTTTTTTAAAATATTTTACTCATTTTTGTCATTAATGTTTTTGTTGAAAGTGAATTAGCCTGTTAAGCTGGTCCATTTAAACATGGCAGTTGTCGTGGCATGTCAACAGATTGTGATGAGAAAGGCCAGAGTTATTTGGACTGATGTTTGGCACGGCTGGCTTAACCTCTTTAGTGTTACATTTTCTCTCAAAACATCCTGTAAAAAGTGTTGCATTTGTTGTGTTGAAAAATTACATTTTTATTAAATCTCATGTTTCTACCATAAAACATGTAAAACACTAAAAGTACAAAGTCAGAAGTGTCAAAAGTATAATAATAATAATGATAGTAATGATGATGCTAATACCAGATATAAAAGATACCCTTTGTATGGTGTATCTTTGAGTGGGAAAACTGCATAGGTGTATGGCAAGTTACCTGACTCTGTTCAGCATAACGATTCATCTCAAGAACAATTCTTTTGATCACGTCGTCATCAAGAAATAACCTCAGGTAAGGAAGTGGATCTTGGCTGTCAACATTCACTTTTATTCCTGGCTGCCCCACAAAATCAAAACGAGGTTGTGCTGGTTTACTTGAAGCAGGGTCAACAGAAACCCAAATACGAGCATCACTTTCGGATCTATCGGAATCACTTTCGGGTTCACTGTCCGTTTCAATTTCACTTCATCATGACTGCTGATAAGAGGCTCCTCAACATCACTGCTCATTTTACTGTCAAGAGAGTGCAACACCTGGACTGCTGAAAAGTGTTTTTTATGAGACGTAATTATGAGGCTAGGAGAAGGTGCGTCTACATCATTGCCCAAGTAATGCCCGGGCCTGAAACTTATGTAAGACATGCCTATACATTGCCCACTTAATGCTGTTAGCATTTTGGCAATTGAGTAATCCTCAGGTCTAACACTTGCGCCAGTTGCCCCTGTAACACTCGGGACTAACGCTTTTAGCACTGTTTTCACAGCCTGAGTAACGTTTGGGTCTAATGCTAGGGAGGTTAACTGAGGCCTTACTGTTAGCTAGATGTTCAAAGAGTTGACTCGACTTCTCTTTTAACTGTCTTCGGTATACCTTTGAGGGACAGCACTCTCAAAGTTCAGTTTACCTCTCACACCAAACAGATGAAAAGGCCCCAAATTTGATGGCATTTTGTTTGTTTTTTCATCTCTCAAGCCTAACTGCATCCTAGTAGACCCCATCTGATCAAATTGAGGGTGACCGCCGACATGACTATACTGTGTTACTGCTGTCAGAAACCTAAGATTCCTAAGAAGACTTAAGATTCATGATTAATAAACAAACAAGTAATTTCTGTAATGTAAATGTACAATAGCACAGACCATGTTATATTTCTAATTTTGTGACCTGCTCTAATTCTATAAATAGAAAGTACATTACATAAAAAGTAGGTTGCTGAATTGCCATCATGTTACATTTTTTGCTTATTTAACAGCTAAAACCACAAGACTCCCGTGGTTGCTTTGAAAAAATATTTAAAAAATAAAGCACGTTGTGGTATGTCCTGCATACAGCAGGCATCAAAAGTGGGCAATGCCAATCTAATGCTCGGAGTTTGTAGGCCTTATGCCCGAGTTCCCCAGGCCACTGAGCCTGCTGTCACAGGCAGTAAAGATCTTATATTTTAGCTTATCTTTTACAATGTGCCCACTGACAGCTCCTTTTAGTTCATGCTAGCCATAACTGCCAGTTACACCATGTGAATCCTTTGCATTGTCACTGTTGGTTACATGGAGCAGTTGCCATGTACTTCTAGAGCTTACCCATGTTAGGCTTTCTTATATCACTTGACAGAAATGTTGATGGCAGGGATGAGTTGTGAAATAATTTGTAGAATGAAGCTGTGGAGTCTAACATATGTCTGCTACAGGCACCACCATTTGGCTGTGTCTTTGGCATCTCTGCCTCTTCTCTTGTTATTTAAATTGAACTCTGTATTATGTATGTTAGCCATAGCGTGGAGCCTTTCTGTAGGTATAACTACTTCTAATGTTAATCTTGCACACAGAGACCCTTTTTACCAAGCTCCTCAGAGTAATGCCTTCTTATTGCACATTGTTTTTCCAGCTTGGCTTCTACTAGGCCTTAAATAATAATAATAATAATAATGATGATAATTCTTTACATTTGTATAGCGCTCTTCTCACTACTTAAAGCGCTAATCAGTGTTTATTCAGCATAAACTTTCAAAGCTTTGTAGTATCGGACTGAATCTCATGAATAAATTTAGTATTGATTCTGTCTTGGTGAACTCATGCATTTTTCATTAAATTGATCCTTGGATGTGACTGTCATTATGAATCCTTCATTTGGTGCCTCAAGCATGTTACAGAACAAATCATTGGAAGTAACTTGTTGAGTTGCACAACCTGCCAGCCACAGCATGCCAGTCTGATGTAATATGCCTGAAGATCTCACCACCTCGACTGTATCTGCCTTTTTAGGTCATTTTGACAGATCAGTCAGACCAGAGGAAGCCCCCCCACCTCCGGCTTGTTTGAACAGCAGAATCCATTCAGTTCTCAGTTGTAGATCATGTATTCTGGCCTCCTCCCACCAGTCTTTACATTGGTCTCTTACCAGGACCGGACCCATGTTTTGTAAATGCTGCAACTTCAATGCAGCTCATTTCTGGTAGGTCCAGGTTCTGTCTTTCCTATGTGTTAATTTTCAGGTTAATGGGATGCAAATGTCATGATTGGTTTTATCAAGCTGTGTGCTGCATCTCTCTTTGTGTTTGAGGGAAGAGGCCAAATTTTCCAAGAAAATTCCAGTTTGACAGATATGTTTTCTGCTCCTTGAAATTAGAAAAGAAGTCAAATGATCTGATGCATCCAAAGAATATTAAGGGTAATTCTGCGTCTGAAAAGAAATATCGCTTGGCAAAGCTTGTCGCGTATCTAATAATGAAACTGCCCAAACCCTGACGTGGCTTGTCCTCCAGTGGTTTGAACTGCTTTGTCTTGATTGTAAGCATCTCTACATTGTGACCATCTTGCTTGTGTTTGTGGATTTGTCGCATCGTTTACTGCACCAGCAGTTTAGGTGACACTTAAAAGGATTTGCTGTTTCATAATGTGTGTATTAATTGGCCGGTTCCTGCTTACAGCAGTCATCCTCAGCTCTTCTGCACAAAGCTTTCTTTGACACTTCTTAGTAATTCCCAGGACTGTGGACACTTCTATGGCTTGATGCAACTTAATGACACTCCAACGTGGTGTGCACTTTTTCTTCCTAAGTACATACAATAAACAAACCAGCAAACATTTACAGAACGTATTTAACAAAAGCATTTTTCTTGTTTGCTTGAGTGAACCTTCTCACTGCTTTTCATCCCTTTTGGCAGACATGGTTGTTCCAGAATAAGGAGCACCGAGATAACAGATGCGGACAAGGCACTGCTTTCCAAACTTTAAGGGAGGGCATCCCTGAGGTGCTCATTTTGTGAGACTTGCCCTGATTAGATGAAATATAGTGAGCTTTGTTAATAATTTAATTATTATATTATCTTAATATTAATGATCTTAATCAGCTTAAATGCAAGGCTATGAAGGTGTATTTTGCACATTTTTCTGCACACACAGGTTATTTGTGCATGTATGTTGTATCCTTTTGAATTATTTTTAAGGTCTACTTTTGTATTTTTATTGTTTTTTCTCTTAAAGTTTTTCATTACTTTTTAAATTAAACCTACTATTTTCTGTTGTTCCAGTGCCCATTTTGTCCACAGATGCATAGAGCTCATCCTGCGAATGTCCCCCTAGTGGACTGTGTTTTCTTTAAAATTCCCTTCATCAAGCATGACTTTCACTGAGGGTGGGCCGTGATGACTGGCGTTCGTAGTCGAAGGCATTTTTCCATTCCACGGTTGCATCAGTGAACTTGTCTATGCTGTAATGGCAGCACTCTTGTTTGTTTTGTCTGATCCATTTTTAAGCGTTTAATTATTTATTAATGAAATGATCGCACTGTGCAGGAAGACATTACTCAAGGTGTGGTGACGTATCAACCTTGATAGCCTTTATGAGTGCATCAGGAGAATCTGCTTAGTGGTCAGCAGTTCTTGGAAAATAACCCAGCAGACAGACAGGGTCTTCATCACAATAACAATGTGTTCAGTCTCCACTGCTGTTTAATAAAGTAGCAGTATGCCTGCATAATTATTTGAAACACAGTAAATGCATATTTTGGTTAATACACAAATATAAAAGAAAATCCATTTATAAAGGATCCTTTACTTGAAGGTATCTGTGAGGAAGACATTAAGCTCTATCTGTTTTGGAAATCTGATTAATAATTTTGTCTCTTTGATGCAATATTTTGCAAGTATTCTTTTATAAAAATTCTCAACGTGGAGGACAAAAGGTGAGCACTTTGTTGATGTGCTTTGTTTTGGCAGCTAAAACGCGGGGTTTTCAGGAGAGCTTTACTCTCTGCTCTGGTTTCCACATGTTAGACTCGCTTCCCAGAATGTCTGTCAGTCTTGCTTGTTTCTTGCGCCTTGAATTCTAAAAACTGCCTTTCCCCTGTCACTGTCAATCTGCCCAGGCTCTGAACCAGCTGTTTGAGAAAATCATGGCTCTCGACATTGATGAACGTCACCTCCTGCGATTGGGTCATGGAGAGGAGGAGCTGGAAACCGAGAAGGACTTCAGCAGGTGAGCGTTTCTTTTGGTCAAGTTGAACTTTAATGACATGGTGGCCACTGCCACTGCTGCTTTACCCTTCTGCTGTTCCTGGGGTAGACATAGATTTAGCAGTGAAGAGAACAACCTGGACAGTAATTTATTTTTCACTCTGTTTTCTTTTTTCATTCTCGTCAAGCACACTTTTTCAAAACTCAGAAATGTATGTTTTTGCAAAAATATGCTTGTGTACTGTGTGTCCTTTAACAGTGAAGTATAATCATTTTATTACAGTGCCAGCTACGTGGTACTCGAATCAGTAAATTAAATAAAACAATTGGATACAATGCTTATCCTGACAGGATACATTAGAATTGGAACACAATTTCTTGTATTTCACAAGGAATGTTTAAAAGTTGACTGAGTGCCCCGTTTTTGGCAACATGCAGCCTCTGAAAAACTAAGCAGTACAGGCCTAAAAAATGTGTGACGCCCAAGGGGAACTCCACAAAACTGCCAGAGAGAATTGACACCGACCACTGACCAACTACTGTAGATACATCACACTTTATGGGTTTATGTTTAATTCTGTAGTCCAAGAAATAAATAAGATAAGGACTGCAAGAGCTAGGTCCAGATTTAAACTAAATAAATAAAGGGATGGCTAGGCGGATGTAAGGCATCAGTATTGTCTGTCGTCCGAGACCAGCACTGAGAAATGTTTGAAGTGAGCATGGAGAGCGTATGAGGCTTCCTTCTGTGTTAAATATTACTGTCTTCAGTAGAAGCCAAAGCCTGGTCACTTAACTGCTCGAATCTGCTTGCATTGCCCATTTGTAGTAAAGTAAAACATTTGAACCAATGTATTGTGAAAAATCCTCCGGCTACTCCGGTTTCCTCCCACAGTCCAAAGACATGCAGGTTGGGTGGATTGGTGATTCTAAATTGGCCCTAGTGTGTGTTTGTGTGTGTCCTGCGGTGGGTTGGCACCCTGCCCGAGATTGGTTCCTGCCTTATGCCCTGTGTTGGCTCCAGCAGACCCCCGTGACCCTGTATTCAGATTCAGCGGGTTGGAAAATGGATGGATGGATGGATGGTATTGTGAAAAATAACAATATTCAGCGTGTGCATGAAGCTCCACCAAAACTGCTGTGCCACAAAGGTCATTGTTAACATATAAACCAATGCCGTTTTTGGCATTATTAGATTGAGTGTTTCATTTATTTTCCCTTTGTCACTGTAATACCTAATGAGTCTCCATGCTATTGATTGACATTTCAGACATCTGCATTCTCGTTGGTTTTCTTGTATGTGTTTTCAAAGAATAAAAATCACAACAGCCTTACGATGTTATGCACATAACAGACTGGACCTCTGCCAGTCCATAGCAGGGCAGACATTCAACCTCCCATCTCTAGGACGGGACAGGAGCCGGGCAAATCTAGAGAAGAAGGCTGGATTTGAGCCCAGTGTCCCTAACTAAGTCTTCAGGCCATCCCACCATGGATGGGTGTGTAATATCCATGTCTAGCCATCCTTCATGTATATTTAAGTTAATATCTTTTGCAGTTCTCATTTCATCTCTGGTTGTGGACTAAAACCTAACGGTTTTATGTAAAATGCAGGGGTGGACAAATTGTAAATACGTCTGCTGGGCTACCACCTTTACAAACCTGGCGGTCCAGGTGTGCCTTTGGGTAGCTGAGGTTTGTACATGGGTGGCGGGTTTCCTGCACTTGTAAAGTTTTGTTCTTCTACCAAAGTGTAAACACAGCTGGTGTCTTAGAAGATAATATTTTAGTAGATAGATGATTTTTAAAGGATTATGTCCTGTTGATGCTTTTTCCAATATACACAAAAATAATCTGGATTATTGTACAGTAGTCCCTCCTCGATCGCGGGGGTTGCGTTCCAGAACCCCCCATGACAGATGAAAATCCGCGAAGTAGAAATCATATGTTTGTATGGTTATTTTTATATATTTTAAGCCCTTATAAACTCTCCCACACTGTTAACATTATTAGAGCCCTCTCGACATGAAATAACACCCTTTAGTCAAAGGTTTAAACTGTGCTCCATGACAAGACTGAGATGACAGTTCTTTCTCACAATTAAAAGAATGCAAACATATCTTCTCTTCAAAGGAGCGCCGTCAGGAGCAGAGAATGTCAGAGAGAGAGCGAGCGTGACAGAAAAGCAAACAATCAAAAAATCAATACGTGCTGTTGGGCTTTTAAGTATGCGCACCGCGATAAAGCAGCCGCAAAGAAGGGAGCAATGTGAAGGTAGTCTTTCAGCATTTTTTACAGGAGCGTCCGTATCTTCTGTGCAAACAGCCCCTCTGCTCACACCCCCTCCGTCAGGCACAGAGAATGACAGATAGCGTCCCCCAGAGACCGAGAAAAGCAAACAATCAAGCACCGCTCGGGAAGCACATCGTATATCATTGAGGAGTTTTATTTAATACGTAATACATGCTTTGATTGGGTAGCTTCTAAGCCATCCGCCAATAGCATCCCTTGTATGAAATCAACTGGGCAAACAAACTGAGGAAGCATGTACCATAAATTAAAAGACCCATTGTCCGCAGAAATCCGCAAATCAGCAAAAAATCCGTGATATATATTTAGATATGCTTACATTTAAAATCCGCGATGGAGTGAAGCCGCGAAAGTCGAAGCGCGATATAGCGAGGGATCACTGTACTCTCAAATGTGGTTGTCAGCCCTGATTTTATGTTCTTATCAATTTGCTTTTGATGAGAAAATATTACATGTACCAAAGGTCAAAACTTGTGGTAATCCACAGGACTGTCTGATTCTGTAGCTTGGTTGTCCGCAGTTTGTTGTCTTTTTACACTTCCCTAATCATCTCATTCTAGTTGAATTAAGAACCTTCTTTTTTTATTTTGAAAACGTAATTGCTGTAAGACATTTTTGCTGTTTATGATGTTTCACTGTTTGTTTCTTGAATATTACCGTAGTCTCCTTTTATATTCTCACTCTGGTTTATAACAAAGTGAAGCTAAAGCTCTGTTTCAGTTCTCTTTGCACAAATGTCATTCATTTTCATCTAATCAACAGTACAAATACCTTGTGCCTCAATTGTTTCAGTTGTGTGAAGATTTTACGCAGCATGTAACAGTGAGGAAGATTTCATAGATGAGCAAATATCTTCACCAAGAAGATACCTTCTTTCTTTCCTCTGTTGCACCTTTCTGGTGCCTGCAGACTGCTGGCTCATGGATGCTCATCCTGGTTTGTCTTTTAGATTGACACACTGTTCTCCTCAGACTCCATGAATAGAATATAAATCTGGCAGTAATGCAGTCATTTTATAAGCAGTATTCTTATGCAATTTGTTTTTCTCTTTTTAGGTATGGAAGAGTCAATTATGTCCTTGCTCGGAGACTTGAACTTCTAAGAGAGGTCGGTCGCCTTCAGGAAAGTCTTGATGTACATGGAGATGTCTCCTACACTTGTGAGACAGCTGGCCACTTCTTCTTGTATCAGGTAAAGAGAAAAACTGAAACGGCTGTGGCATTGATTAATATTGTTGAGTATTTACACAGTCCTCTTGATGTTTGTCCAGATCAGTTGTATGTATAGCATTTTATCATGCACACCATTTCAAAGTGAAGGCCAGTGTAGAAACAAAGTATCACAGAGTGTAAATTAGAAAGAAGCGAACAGAGAAAAGTCTCAAAATTAAACTTGAACATGGGAGTAGGTTGACAGTTTGAAGTTATAATACAGTAGAAAGACAACAGACGTTCAGAGGTTGTTTGGGAGAAAGTCGGAAGCTCTGCTACTGAGCTGACATGATGAGGTGTGAGGATGGCAGTGACAGCCAGAGTGAGAGGGAGCTCTCTGCCACTGTGACTTATTAAGGAGCCTCCCTGGCATGAAGGCAAATATTTATGAAAGCTGAGTGAGAAGGAGTGTGGGAGTGAGATGTGGGCGATGAAGGAGTAACATAAGAACCTGGAAACGACATACTGTACAGGATAATGATCAGGTGAATATGTGGAGGATCCCAGAGTGAGAGGAAGATGAACTGGAGGCCATTGGAGAAACAGACGGAGGTGGGCATGTGAAGTGAAAAGCAGAAGAGCATTGCTAGAAGAGCTGGGGGGGAGTGGGACAGGGAGGCAGAGGTTGGCATGGCTGGAGATGGTCTAGGGCAGGGCTATTCAATTACAAATTCAGCTGGGCAAGATTTTCAAACCAAGAAAGCTAGCTGGCCCAGACATTTTCAGCGTCCGGTAAGCAGCAGGTAATAAGAAATTTTAAACCAAACCAAATGAATGTATTGAAAAACAAGTAATGTTTATTCCATTTAAAAATTGGTCGCATCTGACACCGGCACATCAACAAGTGCATAACAAAAAACTCAACCTAATTTGATGTGGTAGCAATACTTTTTTTCCACTTTTGAAATAGAACAGTAAACATTTTAATCATATCTGACCTAGGCACATCTCAAAGTGCGTAAAAACAAAATAGTACACAGTATTAAAAATAACATTTGTTTCTCTTTTGAAATAAAATAAATATTTTGGTCATATATGACCCAGGCACATCACAAAGTGCGTATAGCAGAATGAAAAAGAAACTGCTAATGCTATCAACGCTATGAGTGCACAGACCCATAACAGGTGATAACAATCGCTCACACACGAGTGCAAAGCCTACTGCACACTGAGGTGTAACGTAGGGTTAGACGTTAGGGTTATGTGTGATTAGCGGTGCTTTTTCTGCTTACAGAAAGGTGGCAGGTCGCATAGGTTACGTTTGGATTAAGTTTGAGGTACCGTGAAGACACTACAGTTAGGTCCATAAATATTTGGACAGAGACATCTTTTTTCTCATTTTGTAAAGTTCTGTTCATTACCACAATGAACTTTAAATGAAACAACTCAGATGCAGTTGAAGTGCAGACTTTCAGCTTTAATTCAGTGGGTTGAACAAAATGTTTGCATAAAAATGTGAGGGAACTAAAGCATTTTTTTTTTTAACACAATCCCTTCATCTCAGGGGCTCAAAAGTAATTGGACAAATGCAATAACTGGAAATCAAATGTTCATTTCTAATACTTGGTTGAAAACCCTTTGCTGGCAATGCCAGCCTGAAGTCTTGAACTCCTGGACATCACCAGATGCTGGGTTTCCTCCTTTTCAATGCTCTGCCAGGCCTGTACTGCTTTCAGCGGCTTTACTTTCAGTGGCTGTTTCTTTGTGGGCCTTTCTGTGCGAAGTTTAGTCTTCAACAAGTGAAATGCCTGCTCAGTTGGGTTAAGATCAGGTGACTGACTTGGCCATTCAAGAATTTTCCACTTCTTTGCTTTTATAAACTCCTGGATTGCTTTGGCTGTATGTTTTGGGTCATTGTCCATCTGTATCATGAATCAATTTGACTGCATTTAGCTGGATTTGAGCAGACAGTATGTCTCTGAACACCTCAGAATTCATTCGGCTGCTTCTGTCCTGTGTCACATCATCAATAAACACAAGTGTCCCAGTGCCACTGGCAGCCATCACACTACCTGACTCCACCATCGTGTTTTACAGATGATGTGCTATGCTTTGGATAATGAGCTGTTCCACGCCTTCCTTCTCCATACTTTTTTCTAGCCTTCATCATTCTGGTAGAGGTTGATCTTGGCTTCATCTGTCCAAAGAATGTTTTTCCAGACCTGTGCTGGCTTTTTTAGATGTTCTTTAGCAAAGTCCAATCTAGCCTTTCTATTCTTGAAGCTTATGAGTGGCTTGCACCTTGCAGTGCACCCTCTGTATTTAATTTCATGCAGTCTTCTCTTTATGGTAGACTTGGATATCGATACGCCTACCAAGCCCTGGAGAGTGTTGTTCACTTGGTTGGCTGTTGTCAAGGGGTTTCTCTTCACCATGGAAATGATTCTGCGATCATCCACCACTGTTGTCTTCTGTGGACGTCCAGGTCTTTTTGCGTTGCTGAGTTCACCAGTGCTTGCTTTCTTTCTCAGGATGTACCAAACTGTAGATTTTGCCACTCGTAATATTGTAGCAATTTCTTGGATGGGTTTTTTCTGTTTTCGCAGCTTAAGGATGGCTTCTTTCACCTGCATGGAGAGCTCCTTTGACCGCATGTTGTCTGTTTACAGCAAAATCTTCCACACGCAAGCACCACACCTCAAATCAGCTCCAGGCCTTTTATCTGCTTAATTGATAAGACATAACGGTGGACTTGAACACACCTGCCCATGAAATAGCCTTTGAGTCAATTGGCCAATTACTTTTAAACCCCTGAGATGAAGGGATTGTGTTTAAAAAATGCTTTAGTTGCCTCACATTTTTATGCAATCGTTTTGTTCAACCCACTGAATTAAAGCTGAAAGTCTGCACTTCAACTGCATCGGAGTTGTTTCATTTAATGTTCATTGTGGTGATGTACAGAACTTTACAAAATGAGAAAAAAGTGGTCTCTGTCCAAATATTTATGGACCCAACTGTATACTGTAGAGGCTGAGAGTCCATGTGCTACATGTTTTGTTTATTGGGTGGAAAAAATAAAGTTTAAAATTTGAAATTGAGAGCTTATCAAGTATTCTTCACATTTACATAGCGCTTTACTCACAGCGCCTTGTGAATTCCACGGGGAGGACCCCGGCCCGGGAACTCAACATCACCTGAATGAGAGCCAGCAGCGCTATCATTGCGCCACCTGCATAGGTTTATCATACAACTTAATATTGTGTTTGAAGGTTTAAAATTACAAACAGAATTTCCGAAATCGTAGAATATTAACCGCAGGGTAATAATGAGTTCTACATTCTACAAAAGGATTATGTAGTCCCACAAAGCAATGGGTCATAATTTGATTGAGCTTTAAAGAAAATTCCAAACGTCTTGCATATTTTCATCAAATGCAGTCTTTCTAATTCGTCCTTTGCTTTGAGTGTCAATGGCTGATCACGGTCCTCATAACAGCCACGAATCCCCAGGATCGAAACGAGTGAGTTGACGGCCAACCAGTCACATGGAAAGAAGTGTGGAGACGGTGCTTGTCAGGAATGAGGCTCTCATTGGAGTAACAGATAATCTGCGAAAACCCACATTCGCACTTACTTGAAACTGGAATATAACTAAGACTCGGCACACAATGAATTATAGAATCTTTTGGTATGTAGTTGATGCTACAACCAGCTGTCGTGGCCAAGGTACCGTCGCACAAAAAAAAAAAAATCACAAAAATCACTGTATCAAAGCCGTACTGCCACCCCTTCCAGACACACAAAAATGCGCTGCATTGTGGGTTGAATGTTGCCAGGCTACGTGGAGCGTCACATTCATAGTCTGCACTCCTGTAGGAATTTATGTAGGAATTTCTGAAAGCTCACAAAATGTGTCTGTCTCACTTTTTCCTCTGCATTTCTGATGGGGCCATGGGGTTGGTCAGTGGGCCACTCGGGGGTTGCTTCTGGGCCACATGTGGCCCGCAGGCCGCCATTTGAATAGGCCCGGGTCTAGGGTGAATCGAAAAGAACGTGTCTGACCACAGAGGATGACCCGGACTGCAGAGAGTGGAGGAAAAGATGTGGGAGTAATTGGCTAAACTGGTAAACCTGGAAAATCGCTCCTTAAACCAGTGATGATAAAAAGTGGCAAAGAGCCTAGACCAAGGGTTGTGTTGATCAGTGAGATAGATATTGGTCATTTATAGTAAAGAAATAGTAGTCGTTAAAGTAATTTTTGTGAAAACAAATCACTTGCATACAAACATGGACACATTTGTTGGTACCCTTACAGCTCATTGAAAAATGACTCTATGCCTCCTGAAAACAGATTCAACGAACAGCAGTTTTCTCAAGTCTGTTTGCTTGCCTTTAGTGTGTCATTGAGTCAAGTGTGAAAAGAGATCAAATATGGCTTCTTCTACAAAGACATTCTACAATGGCCAGGACACATTTGCTGGTACCCCAAGATACCCTTAAATAATTGGATTCAAGTGATTTTTTTTTTGTTTTCCCCCAAATTTGCTGTTTTCTTGGATTCATATCACACTTGTCTTCAATCGGGCAAATAGTCATTCAGCTTTTTTAAATGGAGAAAAGTCATCACTCTGCTGTTCGGAGTCATTAACCCTAATTTCTGAGTGTCTCACACTGAACATGGATCAGAGAAAGCAAAGGAGAGGGGATCAGAAAGAAAATGATAGACAAGCATGACAAACACAGGCTAGAAGACCAACTCCAAGCACTTGATCTTCCTTTGACAACAATAGCAAATATTGGTAAGAAGTTTAAGGTCCATGGGACTGTAGCCAACCTTCCTAATTAGGTACAAGAGAAAAATCCACCCCAGAATGAGCAGAAGGACAGTGAGAATCGTAGACAAAAACCCAAGGCCTTCTTCTAAAGAGATACAAGCTGAACTCAATGGTTAAGGTCCAGCAGTATCTGATTGCAACATCTGTCACAGTGACAGTGGGCTCAATGGAAGAAGATTCAGGAGGACTCCACCATGTAAAGAAAAACCTAAAACGCCAGACTGGATTTTGCTAAAATGAATATTGCCAAGCCACAATAGTTTTTTTAGCAATTCACATCAGCTCTATGTCCACAGGTGAAAAAATGAAGCTTTCAAAGAAGAGAATGTCAGACCTATCATGAAACATGGAGGAGGCTCCGTTATGTTTTTGGGCTGCTTTGTGGGATCTGGCATGGAGTGCCTTGAGTCTGTGCAGGGAACAATAAAATCTCAAGACTATCCAGACATTCTGGTGCCAAACGTACTTCCAAGTTGGTAATATTGCTCTCGTTCTCAGGTCTAACATGATGATAAGCCACATAAGCACATCTAAAATGACCCAAGAATGGCTAAGAACAAAGCATTGGACTGTTCTGAAGTGTCTGTCTAGGGTAGCTGATTTGAATCCTATGGAAAATCTATGGAAAGAACTGCGACATGCAGTCTGTTGAAGACCCTCTTTCACACCTGACCCTGCTGGAGCACTTTGCTCGGGACGTGTGGGCCGCACGACCTGTGGACGGGTACAGAGGTCTTATGGAGTGCTCCAGGAAAGGCTTGTGTGCAGTGATAGAAGACTCTGAAGGTTGTGCAACCAAATATTAAGTTAAGGGTCCCATCATTTTTGTCTACACAATTTTCTTTTGTGCTATTATTTGAAATATTTTTTTTGAATCAAAACTCTAATACGAACCTAGTCGTGTGATCTGATCTCTGTGTGCTGGGCATTTGTGTAAACTTGCATTCAGTCGAGGCACCAGTAGCAGCCAGCGGGTGACTCTGTTAAGAATGAATTGTCCTTTTGCCTCTAGGAGATGTCAGGTGTGTGGGTGAAGTTTAGTGAAGCTACAGATGGTCTTCAGACTGCCTTGAAGAGGTTCTGACAAACCCGGGAAGGGTACCTGGGATATCGCCTTGGCTGTTCTCAGCCAGAGTGATGATGCATGAACCTTAACTGAGGTTATCGTTGAGCGTTGAAAGGAGCACTTTGAGGAACTCCTTAACTCAAGATTCTTGTCCACCTCCTTGAAGGAGGCAGTTTGAGGAGCACTGGCTCTTTAGGGGTCCCCACTGCTGCAGCGTTTCTTGAGATCTGGTTCGAGGTGTTTAAAGCACTGGATATTCTGGGAGGTTGTGCTAATGTTCCTGTTCAGTTTTGCACTTCTGCCTGATTGGGGTGGCTTCCCCCCTTCTTTGAAAAAGGGCTTGAAGGGGTGTTTTCTTATCATTAAGAGATCGCACTCGTCAAAGCCCATGTGTGGAGTACAGGAGAGGACTCTTCATCCAGTAATTGAACTTCAAATTTGGAAGCAGCAATGGGGATTCTGCCCTAACCATGGACAGGCAGACCAGCTTTTTCATTCTTGTACAGACACTTGAGGTCAATGAAAGTGTGCTTTGTGCACTTGGAAAAAGCTTATGACCTTGCGTGCCATGCTACCTTGTGGAATGTCCTGCAAGATTATGGGATGCCGCGGGCCACTGCTGCCTGCCATGCCAGCTGGTCCCTGTGTTGCGAGTGAGAATTGTGATCACTAATGCATCAAGTCAAGATGTTTCAGTGCGGGCATTTCCTCTAACAAGGGGGTGTCCTCTCTTCTTCTGTTCAGCACTTTCATGGATAGCATATCAAAGTACTGTCAAGGTCTGAAACATAAACCAGTTTGAGAGCCTAAGAGTCTGCCCTCCAAATCTTGATCTCCACTGCACACTGGGATGGTTTACAGCCTCGTCCCTCTTTCAGGAAAGGGGAGCTATTCATTGCAGGTGAAGGATAAGCAGCTTCCATAGGTGAAAGAGTTCATCTGCTTCAGGGTTGTTCCTCAAATGTTGCAGTGAAGTTTGTCAGGAGTATGACCATTAAATTAACCAATCAGGAGGTTGACATGCAAATTAGTGCCATTTGTCTATTTACTGGTCAGCCTACGTCTCTGTTCTGGCCTGTGGTTGACTGGGGACTGGGAGGCCTGGGCCAGATGAGCATGTGGCTTCTGCAGAAAAGCAGAACAAAAACGATTGTGATCTGTTTTATAAAATGGCCCTTTTTCTTGATCTTTATCAGATTCTGTCTTTGTGGTAAGCATTAAACATCCTTATTTGTGCACTTTTTGTTTCTTTCCAACCCCTAAATATTAGAGTGAGTTGTATGGAAACAGAAACTGCATGCATACTGGCTGGAAGCTTCCTTTTGCTTGATTATATGCAACGACACTAACCCTATAAACCTTTATATATCCTGAATATGTTGGTGTTGTGATGTATAACTTATAACTGTCCATTTTCTGTCTTGAGCAACATGACAAGGCAGTCTGTGGATGTCATAGCTGTATAAGGGCAGCCTACGGAGTTATGGCGCTGACACTGATGCTGTGATTCTGATTTCTCAGTGTCCGTCTGACCAGCTTGCTGGATCTGTGTGCTGACGTTCACTTTTGATGTTTCAAAGGAGGTCATATTGTGTTGCGAAACTGCTGCTTGTCCTCCTCAGTACTCGTTTATTTGTAACATGGACAAGTGACACAAGCGTGGCAAGTGACACTTCAGATTTTAGTGCATATATTCAGTACGTGCACCACTGATTCCAGTTCAGATGAGCTCATCCCAGCAACCTCGAGCTCAGACATCATCTCATCACAGGGCATATCAGTGCATGATATATGTATAACAAATAAATCCCACCAGCTTTTATAAATAAGTTAACATTACTCTCTCTTCATTTGATGAGATAAGACAGGCTATTGTAAAAAAAGAAAATGGTGCGTACATGACTGAATATATAATCTCTGAGAAAATACACTTCTTATCATGTTTAACATTTTAAACAACATTCGATAGAAATAACAAACTGGAAGCCACAGATTTCTGTTTTCTAACAAATATCCCAGTGTTCTCTTTACCCGCGTTGCAGGCTGCTGGGGCCAATCATGGCAGCATCCAACCCCATAGAGGATGCCCTTCAGCTCTCACAACATGTTTAATTTCTTTCTGTACCACACCTTCATGTAACAAATGTAGTGCAGATTGCTTTACAACGTGTCAAAGAGGAAGCTGCAAGAAAAAGCAAAGCCGTTTAGAAATCGATAAGAATGAATAAATGGCATTCTGAAAACAGGAGATGCACTTACTTGGCACAAAAATGTAAGTGACAGAAAACAACAAGTGTTTATACAAAGATTCGCCTTTAAGCCTGTGATTCGATTCGATTCGATTCAATTCAGCTTTATTGTCACTGTCCAGATACAATGAAATGCAGTCTAGCATCTCACCAGCAAGTACAAATAGTAGAGTGAGATGCAATGAGGCAGCATACAAATGAGAATATACTGTATATCATATGATGTTGGAATTTACAAGTGTATACAAGAAAGAGGACAGAGATAAGAATTGGGATCATGGTCTGAATACATAGAGGAATATTTTTATCTGCAAAATTAGATATTTGTAAACGGCCCCTCCAGCTCAATTGCAGTGTCCAGGATACGGCCATTTAAGCATGTTTCTGTGAAAATCCCACGAGTGTGAGGTTATCCATAGTTGTCGTTCATTGAGCTTGTTTGCCAAAGACCAAACATTGGCGAGAAAACTGCTTGGTAGACGTAGATGAAGAGGGGTTTGCTGAAGCCTCACCCGAATACCTCCACGCTGGCCTCTCCTTTCTTGACAGTAGAGGTGATTTGCTAGACGGTGCTGTCCTGAGTATCTCCGGAGGCAGTTGAGCGTCGTCTAGTGCTGCATTTTTACAAAGATTGACAATATTCAAAAGTTGTAGTCTGCTATATGACTCATTTGCCCAACTGTATCACAGAAAAATAACCAAAGATAAATCATAATACCACTAATTTGCAAAAACTACAAAGACACAGGGTGTCGCAATGCACACGTGCTGCTGCCATGGTCACCATTTGTATGTCCGATGTTATGGTCAGGTGGCTGGGGAGGACAGAAATTAAAAAGGGGGGGGGGGGGGGGACAAAACCTGCAAAAAAGACCCTCAACCCCCTGTGGGCATCCTACTTAACCTAAATGTACCCCAGTCATTTCTGAGTGGTGTTAAACTTCCCCCTAGAGCCGTTCTTCCCAAACTCGCTCCTGGAGACCCCCTGTGGCTGCTGCTTTTTATTCCAATCAACTTCCGTTTTTCCTTGGACTCTTAGCCTAATTAAGTGAGTCATTATTTCCCAGTTTCTGTGTTTTGTCAATGTTAATGTCAAATTTATTTATATAGCACATTTAGATAGATAGCTAGATACTTTATTAATCCCAAGGGGAAATTCACATTTAAAACAACATAGGAATGCTGTGGCCAAAGTGCTTTACAATAATAGAATAAAAGAAAAACATACAATTAACAGGAATAACATAAATAGAAATAAAATAAATGAACATAAATAAAATAAATAATAAACAGAAGTAATATTACATAATCACAATGAGTATTACTGAAGGGCACGAAATGCAAGGGAATAGAAATGAGTCTTTAATCTCGTTTTGAATTGTCGACGACTCCTTTATGTGACGAGGTAAAGAGTCCCACAGGCGAGGCTGCCAAAGTCCTGTCTGTCCCCTTTAGTTTGACACTCAGTATGAGGGACAACAAGAGACAACTGAGCAGAAGATCTAAGCACTCTAGATGGCTGGTGTAACGCACACAATTCAGATAAATAGGCAGCAGCGAGCCCATGTAAAGATTTAAAAACTAGCAGCAAGATTTTAAAATCAATTTGAAAACTGACAGGCAGCAGCCCGTGTAAAGAAGCTAATATTGGAGAAACAGAATCAGACTTTCTTGCCTCAACCAGAAAGCGAGCGGCAGCATTCGGGACCAACTGTAGCCTGCGTATCAGATTTGCTAATCCCAGAATACAGCGAGTTGCAGTAATCAAGGCGAGAGAAGATAAAAGCACGAGTAGCTTTCTCAAGATCCCTAGAAGATAGAAAAGGCTCGATCTTACCTAATAGATGAAGCTGGAAAAAGCAACTCTTGACTACAGAATGTACTTGTTTCTCAAAAGAGAGGTTACTGTCAAAGATAACACCAAGATTGTAGACTTGAGGTTTGCAAAAGACACGGAGTCAATGTAGAAATTACAGAACTAAGTTTGGTAGATTTTTGTATTAAAAAGTACTAAGCAGTTATATGGGGACTATGACATTGACTATGACAAGTTGTTAACTGTATTTTCAACTAAATTTTCATTCTGCTTTTCCAGGAGTTCTGGTTATTTAATTGATTCTTTACTAATCGCTGCTGCTTTCATCATCCTGGGTGTCCTCTATGCTGGTGTCACTGTTAGGGTTCAATGAAGGGAGCGAACTACACAGGAAAAGGAGAAAATAAAACAAAAGACAGTTAGGCATTTATAGCTTTAGAAAAACATAGAAATATTTCTAAATGTCTTATAAATGTAAAAAGCATACTGTTGTGTTTTTCTGAATGCAGAATAAGAGAAGAGTAAAACAGACCAGCTGATTAAATGAGATCAGTTGTAAGCGATGATCGTCACCAACTGTGAGTCTGGTTGGAACGAAAACCTGCAGCCACAGGGGGTCCCCGGGGCCGAGTTTGGGAGTCTCTGCTCCAGAGGATTCAGTGCAGTTGGCCTTGTCCACAGTTGGAGTGTCCGTGTTTACTTCAGCATATTACCTGGCTAGCTGGCACTTTGATCAGGTGTCGGTGGCACAAAATTCTACCACAGAAAAACAGTAAAAGAAAGCAGAGAAGCAGACACATGTAAAGATGACTCTTTAGACGGAGAGAAAATGGATGTCTTTGGAAGAATTGCCGTCAAAGCCATGTCTGCTATGTTGGCATGCTATCATGAAGCAGACCCTGAGGCTCCCCATTGTGCCCGTCATCTAGCGGAGGGTGAGAATGACCATTGTAGATGAAATATGCTTGTACTGTGAGAACTTCAAACTGTTTGTTAAATCAAAATAAAGTCAGGCTGTAAAATTAAGAGTGGAGATAATTGAGCATCCAGGAAGACAACCTGCCACAAATGCCACCACGTTATATGCATTTTGTAAAAAAAAAAAGTTTTTTTTTTAAAATCAATATACTTGTGTTTATTTTTTGACAGAGTTATGAGGATTTTAGGGCAACTTTGTGGCTTTGTTGTGAAGAAATAAAGTGCCACCTTACTAGAAATGTCAAAGAGTAAAGGCAGTCTGTATGTTGCTTATTATGCCAGCTCAGTCCGTCTCCTCATAGTAGTTAAAAATTGGCATAACGCACATTTGGCAGTCTTTACAAATGTGGATGAAGTCACATTTTTAAAAACTGGAGGAAAAGTCCAAAGAAAAGAAAGAAAAAGAACAAAAAACAAACTCCTAAAATATGTAAAGCCATGTGTGCTTGAGCACGGTGCCCCATCATCCATTAAAAAGCTGCACGTTTTGGGTTTTTCAGCTCTCCTTTGTTATCAAAGTCTCCCTTCAATGCCTTTTTTGGCCAGTCACTGAAATTGGTGTCATGGCCTACATTTAATTAATGGGAGCGACTCTGGCCTCGTAAATGAACAAGGTCTGTCAACACGTGGTGGTACAAGAAGGGGCACATCTTGCCTGTAATCGCCAGTGACTGCTTGCAGTTTTACAATATCCACAGAAGGCCCAGCATGAAACACGATTTTGTACGCTTACATGTTTTGTTGTTTTGCAGATTCTTTTAATGAATTTGCTGTTCGTGGCTTAGAGATTTGCTTTATCAGTCCACAGGGTCTGCTTCACTTTGAAGGAGCCTCGCTCAATTATGTCACAACAACCAGCTGAAGAATCTGGTGTGTTAGAAGTGTGAAAATGCATTACTGCTGAAATAAGTGCTTGAAGTCTTCTGTGGCCATTAAGAGGCGAATCGGAGAGCAGATATTGTCCTTCTTGTCCCCAGTTGGCACAAGTGTGTTCTGTCTGATATCCAGTAGTGTAATGGCAAATTCAAATGGTGGAAAAGGCCTTCTTTAAAGGTATGGCAGCTCCTCTGGTGGTATTAAGTGACAAGGAAACGCAGTTCAGTTCCAGAGTAAGGCATCGTGTGTTTTGGCCACATTTTTAGTCATCTGATGTAAGGAAGGTGCCAAGTCTTGGACAGGGTCCTGCCTCTGCTGATGGACGCAGTAAGAGAATCTCTCGCGGTTTCAGCTTATGGGAGCTTTAGTTTATTGGTGACCTTGTGTGACTAATTAATAGAAGAGTACCAGGACACTCTGCACCAGAACGGGCTCTGGCTCTGGGCCTGCCACAGTCCTTGATAGCTCCTTTTGTTTTTATTGATTAGCTGCTTTGTGTCATATTAAGTACTTCACTTCATGTCCAAGAGTAACGTTAATCAGGCTTCAGAATGCAGTGACGACAAAACATCTAAAAATGATAAGAACTTAATAGTGCCGAGACATTTCAGCTTAATATGTGGCAAGAAGTTGGTGTCTTACAAGATCTGTATGTGGGACACCTGAAAAGAAAACCCATCCGAGTAGTGGTGACATCTGTGTCACCGCCTCGCGCGTTTGGATCACCCAGGACCACCCTTCTGTGGCCTCGGGCCAAAGGAGGCCTCAAGTGCAGTCCATTGTCATGCGTGTGTAGAACAATGAAATCCTGACCTGCTGGCCTCTTGACGTACACGAGCCTTGATTCGTATTGCAGCCAGCCAGTGGATGAGTCGGACAGAACACTCAAGGCGACTTTGCCGATGCTTAACAATGGCGTCAGCCTTCTGCACCTTGATGTTGACTTTTGTTTGCCCTGAAAATGTTAATCTGCACTTTTTGATGATTTTAGAGCGTGCTGCTGCTATGAATGAGAGCTACTACGGTATACGTGAAACAAGTCCAAGACATTTTTAAGACCCCTCATTAATTGCTGAATCAAGGTAGTAACGTACCTCTTCATTCTTTAGCAACATAGCTTGTTATTTGAAATCGGGGCCTGCGGTATTGGCTACCAAGGATTCACTGTGGAGGAGAAGTTCCATCCATCCATCCATTATCCAACCCGCTATATCCTAACTACAGGGTCACGGGGGGTCTGCAGGAGCCAACACAGGGCGCAAGGCAGAAAACAAGCCCCGGGCAGGGTGCCAGCCCACCGCAGGGAAGAGAAGCTGTCCAAGCTATTTACGTAAGCCAAAGAGCAACTACAGAGGAGAGAAAAAGAAGCAAAACTCAAATGATACGGCCATGTTACTCACAGACCCTATAAGTACACCCCAAGCTCATTTGCCATTTTTGAAGATAAGGGAGTGTTGGGCCATGTGTCTGAGCAGAAAGTGCCAGCTAATTAGTGACTGAGGGGACAACCCACATCTCCCCTTACTTCATCTGGACTGGCCCGGGGTCTGTGGCATCTTGCGGCGGTCCTGTCAAAGCCCATTTAATATGCTGCTGTCTGCGTGCCTTACTGTGGCTTCTCCTTTTGTTATTGAGCCAGCTTGTCGTCGTGCATGTGCCGTCCCACAATGCCAAGCTGATTGTGTGGGTCTCCATGTGCTGCCCAGATAGCTTGAGGCTCGGGTTTAGTGCTGCCACAAAGCAGAATTGCCTCTTTTCTTTTACCGTTCTGCCTGGTGAGTTTTGAACACATCCCTGCAGAAGATGGATTTCTTTTGTGCTGTGAAGTTCCATTGATCTGCTCTGCTCTGCTGTGCGTATTTTCAACTCCAATGGACACGTAAGCCACAATAAATACGAACAGTTAAAAGGGACCGAGAAAGAATTTGCATGTTTGTGACCTCCCCTAATTTCTGGAATTCACGTGGGGGGATTTGTTTATTAATAATGTATTTTATTTCTTTAGCACCTTTTTAGTAACCGGTTTGCTTTTTACAGGTTATGTCACGTTGGGAGGAATATCTCAGCAAAGTAAAGGCAAAGCCAGGCAAGACAGTCGATATAGAGGATGTCTCCAGATATTTCCCCTTTCACAAATATTTCTCTAATGCCCCCCAACCAGTTTTTAAAGGGCGGTCTTATGATGAAGACATGGACATCGCTGAAGGCTGCTTCAGACATATAAGGAAGATATTTACTCAGCTGGAGGTATGTGGCCCCATATTTTGTACAAATAAAAAACCGGAATTCCACTGAGTTTAGTTTACCCTTTGCTGCGGTGGCCTTGAGGACGTCCCATGGATTACTGAACTGCCAGGCCGTCACAGGCATCTGTAATTTACACGACTTTTCAGTTTGCCGTTTGTGGCGCGCCATGTAGTAAACGCAGCCAAGCGCCTGTCCTCATTTCTCGGTCGCTGACATTGTCCTCCTTTTTAATTACTTTCTGCTAAATACTCAATTTGTAAGCTCTTTAGCTTGAGTGTTTAGTCTTTAAGCTTTGCTTCTGATCACTATTTTAAGGTCATTTTTTTTTTGCATTTATCATATTGTTGCCATTATCTACATTTTATCCAAGCTTTTAACTGTTTTTCTTTTATTTCATTTGTGCAGTTCACTTTAGCACTAATTCCATGAAGAAGCTAAATATGTGCTGTCATTGGTATCTTGGCACTCTGAGGTGGTGAGGGTTAATCAGGATGGCACCAGCCTAGACTATCAAGAGGCAGGGTAGAGAGAAGGATGTTGGCAAGGCTGGTGCCAATGATGAGCGACTTCTCACACCCTCAGTGTGACACCTTAGTCAGAATGTGGAGTACTGTCAGGGCGCTCATCGGCTGTGTTTGACTGGCTTGTGTGCCAGCTGGAGCGTCTTTTTTGATTCCCGTCTATTTGTCCAGAAGCGTCAGCCCTACTGAATTCATTGGGTTCATTGGTGGATTGAGTGACTAAGGGGGCAATATAGATGTTGTAAACTTTTTTCCTTCATTAAGTCAAACGATTGTTTAAAGATTGTGTATTGCCTTTATTCAGATTGTCTTTTGTATTAAAGTAAATCTGTCTGGAGATCATAAACAAGTTAGGTTATGATTAGGCAAAAATAGAGAAAATCAGGCAGTAGGCAAATCCATTTCCATGGCGCTGTAAATGTACTTTTCCAGATATCTTCAGCATACCAGCAACACGAGTGCCAAGTCCCGGTTTCAACGCTGTGGCTGCCATGAGAAGCTGAAGGCTCAGATGAATGGTGTGCTTGTCTGAACTTGCACTTGGATTTTATTCTCCAGTATATTTTTTCCTATCCAGAAACTCTCCAGCTCTCCTATACTGGCAGCTGGATAAGCAGAGCGAATGACACTGGTTCGGGTTTGTATCTCAGTCATCTCCACGGCATGTCGTGTCAAAAAACCATGCAGGCCTCCGTTTGTGAAATTCAGCTTATGGCTATTTATGCAGCAAGACAACCAAACGTCTGCCCTTGAAAGCGGAGTCCTCCTCATGTATATGGAAGTTTAAATGTCATTATGGCTAACGTTTATAAATGCCTTAAGGTTGCGGATATTCATGATATTAAATGTCATTTTTCTGAATTTTCCACCGAGTCCTTTGCATCACCTCTGTATCTTCATTTTTCATATTGTACTCTGTTTATGTGTATATATAGTGAAAGGCAAAAATACTGGGCCAGTGAAGCAGTCTGGGCTATTTTTGTTATATATTCATAAACTCATGGTGAACAATGATGAATATGAGACTAAAGTGCTGAATTTCAGCTTTTATTTCTGGACACCGTTTTATACGTCACAACAACAGTATGGGAACAAAGGCCATTTGCTGTGTTTAGTTCCCCAGTTCCAGTTGAGCTGAAGTTTTAGGACCAATGAACGCGAAGCAACATAAAGTTAAAGTTGGCACTTGGCTGCATACCCCATACACAACATTACTGCCCAAGTCTCCGAGCCATTGACTTTACCAGGCACTTGGTAACTTAATATGGCTGCTCTGCCGTGGCCACTTGTTTCAGTTGCTGCCTGTTTTGGGGCCTTTCTGACTTTGGTTTCCTCTTCAGTAGGTGACATGCGTTCACCATTGGGTTTAAATCTGGAAACTGACTGGACTAGCCCATAACCTTCCACTTTTTCTTTCTAATGAACTCTTTGCTGAGGTTAGTTTTAGGGTAATTTGAACTTCGCTTGAAATCCTCTGCCTCTTGTCACGTTGCTTCTGGTTGGCCTCGCATCTGACTTTTTTTTATATGGGCTTTGATACTTTTATTTTGTGTAAATGTTTTACTTTTATAAGAATACTTTATGTAGACTTCATGAATTGACTGTTTTTCTTTGTAGGAGTTCAGAGCGTTTGAACTTCTGCGCAGTGGGCTTGATAGATCCAAGTACCTGCTTGTGAAGGAAGCCAAGATCATCGCCATGACCTGCACACATGCAGCGCTGAAAAGACACGACCTGGTTGAGTTGGGGTTCAAGGTAAAAATGACATAAAAAGAAGTACTTGAGCTATGCACTTGGACCCGCTCCAGTCAGTTTGTGAGTGGGTGCTGCTAAGGACTCTAAGAGCAGGAAGTTGGCATTTGGCGTCTGTCTGGCCGCCTTATCTCACTGTTGAGTTTGATGTTCAGGTTGGGACTGAAGTATAAATAATAATTAGTGATGACAGCATTGACACCTGATACCAGTCATTTGAGCAGGCCGAGTGTCGCCATCGAGGTGCTCAGAACACTGGCACACACGCCTTGGTAATTCCATCTTTCTTTCTCTGTTGTAGTACGACAATATCCTAATGGAAGAGGCAGCACAGATTCTCGAAATCGAAACATTCATTCCTCTCTTACTCCAGGTAAATAAGCATTGCTCTTGGAGCCTAGAAGTCAATTATCTGATATTTGGTTGTTTTTATTTGATTTATTTTTATATTCAGAAATTACCATTGCTGTTTTTCCTTTCTTTAATTTTCTGAACGTGTTTCATTTTGTCAGACAACAGTAGCTCAAGGGGGCACTTTTGTCAATTTTTTTTTTTTTGTACAACAGGATAGGATAGACCATCCATTTGGAATTCGGAGGTTATGTACAAAGTGAACATCACCTTTGGCAAGTTTAATTGTTAGGTTTCTCAGTTTTTCCCTTCACCCCTTGCTTTAACCTGCACATATTAACATATTGCATTCAGATTTACCAGAAAATTAGTGCTTGATGGCTATTAATCTCAATTGAGTTTAGCTGCAGACCTCCAGAGTTCCACTCCATTAAGGAGCCAATCACATTGCACACATCCTGTGACGTTCAGCACCCTTTGCATTATGCGTCAGTGGTGTTACGCGATAAGCCCAATCATTTGCGCGTTTCTCAACACACCCATTTTGAGGGCGTTACTTGCACTTCATTCTCAGAAAACATCAGTACGCTGTTGTTATAGATTAGTGTTGTTAGTGGGTTGTCGGACGCATGAATAATGCCGAGTATCGAGTGGGCATCTCTTGCTTATTGTCTCTCATGTAGTGCTGCTGTTGGCTTCTCAGACCTTCCGCTGTGTAAACCTTGTGACATAACTTCTTCTCCTGCCGGCTGTGTTCACTACCATGGCACATCAAGAGATGGCGCTGTTCAGCTCTCCACACTGCTAAATTCTTTATTTTTCCATTCTGTCTGCTCTCTTTGAGTCGACACCCCAGTCTCCTTTCGGCCTTCACGTGGGCTGCCTTAAACTGCCTCCCAAAATCTCTCGTCATTCAGACCTCACAGCATCAAGCACTCCAAACTTTGAGGAACCCAGATGAAAATATACAGGACCAAAAAAATAAAAATGGATTCAAAACTGCAGAGTGTAACATTTCTCTTTTAAAATGTTTTAAGTCTTATTATGCAGCATCTCTGCTAAATGAAAGCGATGAATGAAATATTAGTGTGTGATGCCCCTGTGCCCACAGCCTCTGTTGGGGCATCTTGTATTTTGTAAGCAAGATCCCTTGTGAGAAAATGTGGCACTCAGGCTCTTGTCTGTCAGCAGAAGTGCAAAAACACTCTTTTATTGAGAAGAGTCTTCCAGTTAATGACTGAGTAGATTTCTAAATAAATAAACTGTGAATTTACAGTTCACAGTAAACAAATCAGATGTTCCAAGTGCAAATCGTTACACGTAAAGGTCTCAAACTATCTTCCAGTTTAAAATGCAATATGTTGACAGAGTTATCCATAGTAAAAGCACTCTGCTTCCCCGAGGTGGGTTTGGAGGCTCAGTTCATAAACGAAGTCCTTCACCTCCATGGTTGCATACTCGATCTCCCTCTCGTGCCCTCCTTATTTTACCACACTGTTCGTCTTTCCCTCATGATGCTTAAGGAAGGAATCGGGCCTTCATCTTCTCCCTCCTCCTTCAAGTAACAGTCACCACCAGTTCAGAAGACAAGAATGCAGCTCTCCCTCACACTCGAATCGTGTGGAAATAAAGTACAATCGCCAACACCTATCTGAAAAGTCCCCTCGCCCTTTCTCTTGCACTCATTTACCCTGAAGAGAGAAGATTAAGTTGTGCCCAACTGCCCGTACTTATCTCATCCCTCACATGCAGTCTTTCTCTAATCGCCGCCTTCCCACCGGTACATGATGCTTTAACCATCTTTTGGACTCATTTATGTGTGAGACCCATCTTGGCGGTCATCACTAATAATTACTCTTAATTGGGGCCCATCTTGCCGGCATTCTCCCCTAATAGCGCCAGAAAGCTGGCACACAATCCCGCTACCACATCTGTGCTGCTCTCAGCTCCGTACCTGCAGCACCACCTCACTGGGAACATACAGGCACCCATAGCTGGTTAACTGGAAGAAAAAGATCCTGTGACGTGACCTGCCACACGGTGAAGACCGATAGAGAGGGAGGGGAGGGCCGAGGTGAGGCACTCGCTATATGTGAGATATTGAGACACGGAGGGGGGATTGTGTCAGAATCACTGTGGGTTGAGCTGATACGGACAAAGTCTAAAGACATGATGAGAGCTGTCTGCTGCAGGCCATCAGATTGTGATATTTCAAATGCAGCAAATTATTTAATCGACTAGACATTGTGGAGAGCAGGGAGGATTTCAGCGCGATTGGGAAGCCCCTCTTGGAAATACAGATGAGTAGACTGAAATGATGCTGACGGCTTCTGACTTTTATCACCCAGTTTGTTTCAAGCCCAGTGCGGGGTCAGCACCTGTCAGATCTCGTCTTTTCAAGCAGAAGGGCAAAAAGAAAACAAGCACAGAAGTTATTAATGCTTTACTCAGCAAAAGTTTTCTACTTTCTACTAATTGAATTTATTGTCACATACACAGTAAAAACACAAGTTGAAATTATGTAATGAAATTCTTACTTTGCTTGCTCCCCTTCATATACAAACGCAGAAAAGACAAAAGAAGTATAAAAATAAGCAGCAATCTGATCCTGTCAAGTTCAAAGGTTACAAAGAAACAATTCAAATGGGGGGCCTTCTGAACTGAGTGAATACACGGGGAGTGACGCTTAATGGAGAGAAGTGCAAAGTGCTAACAAGTTTAACTTGAAAATGAAGAGGGGCGATTTGGAGCTACAGGAAGCGATGTCAGAAGAGGATTTAGGTGGTTATGTTGACGCATCCTTCTTATTGACCAGCCTGAGTGCAGAAGCAGCTGAAATAGCTGAAATGTTAGGCTAGATTGTAAAAACCGTAGTGCAGGAGTCATGGGATGTTGTGTTTCGACTGTAGGTGTCGCTAGTGAGGCGACTCTTACAGTTCTGGTCACTGTGCTATAAAAAAGGCAAAGCAGCAGATGAAGCTATGCAGAGGAGAGCAACCAAGTGCATCATGGGACTACAAGGTTTGTCCTACTGTGACAGGCACATGTGTTGAGAAACCCGTTTTTTTGGGAAAATGATGAGGCGGTGGGTATCTGAGCTGCAGACCTGTCAGGCTGTTTTGTATTCTCGTGACTGGAATTTCCCCTTGGGATTAATAAAGTATCTATCTATCTATCTGGAACAGAATCAGGGAGTTGAACTTGTTTTGTTCAGAGCAGAGGAGGCTGTTTATGGAGCTCTTTGAGGTCTTCAGAACAGCCAAAAGCCTGAATAAAGTGGATCCAACCAAATTCTTCCAGTTAAATTGTGAATGACGTAAGTAAAATTTAAGAAGTACAGCAGTTAAGACTGACCTCGGGAAACGCTTCTTCAGGTAAAGTCTTATAAATCGAGAACAAACAGCCCTTAAAAAGTATCTGGAATGCGATTGTGGGGAATCTGAACTATTAGATAACCAAATGAACACGACGGACTGAAAGGTCCTCTCTTATTAGTTATACTTGCGTTTGTGTGCCTCACAGACCAGGACCCCGCTCTCCTGGTCGATTCAGTTGTGTAGTTTGCATCTGTTCTCTTCGGGTCACGGGTCTGGGGGGATTCCCTCCCACATGCCCACATCGCCCAAAGACATGTTGGCTCAGCTGAACAGCGATTCCAGATTAACCCTGTGTGGCTGTGCATGAGAGGACCCTGCCTTGTGTCCAGTGCTGCTGGGATCGGCCCAGGCCTCCCACAACCTTGTGCTATGTTATGTTGTGCGGGCGCCACATGTGTATTTAGTCACTGAAGCTTTTACAAAATGCAAGTAAGAATTTTCTGTACATGTGACAATAATGACCCTATAAATCTGTCAAATTTGTTTAGGCTTTAATGCAAAATACAAGAAAGTAATGTGATTAATAATAATTTTGGAAGGATTTGTTAAAGATGTATTCAGATTTCAGATGTATTACAAATGAAGGTGAAAACGTATGCCATAAAATCTGTATTTATTTATATTGCTTCTTTTCATATTAGTTTTTTTTTTTTCGGTATGCTTACTTGTGTTATCCTTTTTTTAAGTCTGCTTAATCCAACTTTCTAAGGTTAAACTGGTTTAAAAACATGTATAAATTAATGGCGGGATTAATGAGAATTTCCAGGTATATTATGTCCCCTTTTCTGGGGAAGGTTTCATAAAAGCTCCTGGTTTCATTTAGGAATTAGAGTTAGCATTCTTAATAGAGACTCCCAGATTAGCTCTGTGTCACTATAGTGTGAACACCGCGGGCGTCTTTTGCAGTAAGAGTGGATTTGTGTTCTTCTCTAATCGGTTTAATTTCTTTCTGCAGAATCCACAAGATGGCTTCAGTCGACTTAAACGCTGGATTATGATTGGTGACCACCACCAGCTTCCTCCAGTTATTAAAAATATGGCCTTCCAGAAATATTCCAACATGGAGCAGTCCTTGTTCACACGCTTTGTCCGGCTGGGTGTGCCAACCGTAGATCTGGATGCTCAAGGCAGAGCGAGAGCAAGGTAAATGTTCAGGAAGTCAATAATAACATAATGGAGACTCGTCAGTCTTTTCCTCGGATTCATAAACTTTCATTCTCAACAGCTTTAATCAAGCTGATCATTAAAGGACACACCGCGTTTTCTTCAGTTAACAGGGAAATGAATCCTCAAACAGTCGGGAGTCCTTAAAGAAGTGTGTATGTTACACACACGTAGAAGTAAAATCACATTAACTTTAATCTGTTCAGGCACTGCAACCCGCACCATCTGCCTCGAGTAAGATCTTCGGCAAATTGTTTGTTTTTTTTCTTATTTTCCAGTTTGTGCAATTTATACAACTGGCGCTACAAGCACTTGGGAAACCTTCCTCATGTTCAGTTACTACCAGAATTTCAAAGAGCCAATGCGGGGCTTGCCTTTGATTTCCAGCTTATCAATGTGGAGGACTTCAATGGCATTGGGGAGTCTGAACCAAATCCTTATTTTTACCAGGTACGTGTTTGATTCAGTAAGATTTACTGGTTATGAGTTTGGCAAAAGTCAAAGGAGCACTAATTATATACACAAAGGATAAAATGTCTAAAAAAGTCATTACAGATGGAATTCTGGGAAATTGCACTCTGCTTGAGCTGTTCCATTATTCCAGTTCTGCTTTGATTTCCTTACCTTGTAAACAAAAAACCGCTAAAATGCTCCCATAGTAAGTAGAGATGTTCTGAACGTAAAGTGAAGCGATGAGCACGCAAGTCCAGCCAACTGGGCGTTAGCTTTTCTATAGGGTGGTCCAGATCTAATTAGGCAATTTTAATTACGCTATACCTTATTAAGTTTGTTACATAGAAAATCACCCGAAAAATCCCGGACCATCAAGAGGTATGCGAACTGACCACATGAAGAATCGTCTTCGCATAAATCAATGTCATCCAGACGATCTGGATCTGCATAGTTAGATCTGGACCACCCTGTACTTTCCTGGGTCTTCTGCCATCTTTGCTGCAAGTCGTTCAGTTTTATGGGCCTGCTGTCGTAGTATGTGTGGATACACGGCCTTTACAAAGCTCAGGCTTTTCGCCCTTTTCTTTCATCCTTCTGGTTTCTTTAACCCGTGGTGGAGCTAAAGTGGCGTCGCTCTTAAACTCCCAATTGCTGGATTTGCTGGGATGGCCTTTGTTTTGGAATGAAGCCCTGTGGGTGTCTTTCTGAAACGTAAAGTCTGGTCTGCTTGCAGGCTTATGCTGCGTGCGCTTCTTACTCTTTTGATCTTAGATGAGCAATAGTTTCTCAAATAATAACTGAATTATTAGCATTTTATGTACCAAAATTGATATTCTTAGTTGTGCTTCTTTTATAATAATAAACTTTAAGGTGTCAGTCATCCCTGGGCTTTCATGTGTACAATGTTTTAAGATCATTTTTTAGTTTTTCTGCTCGAATTCTTCAAATACAGTAAGAGGTGTGCAGAATTCTAGCGAATGTTTTTGTGGTCTCTGCGTCCAGTTTTCTCACCTAATAATTTCTTTATATTTAAAGGTTTTGCAACTTAGTCTGCACCACTGGCATAGCATAAGGTTCAGTAACGTCAATGTGCTTATACATATGCAAAATAGTTTGGAGATGACTTTTCATTCATTTTCTTGCAGAATATGTATAAGGGATTTGCTGCATTTTTACTATTTATTTTCTCCTCCCTTTCTGACATGTCTGTATTAAAAGAACCTTGCAGAAGCAGAGTACGCTGTGGCACTTTACATGTACATGCGACTCCTGGGTTACCCGGCTGACAAGATTAGCATTTTGACAACCTACAATGGACAGAAGCACCTGATTCGTGACGTGATAAACCAGCGCTGTGGAAACAACCCTTTCATTGGCCGTCCCAGTAAGGTAGGCCTTGCTGATTGCTCTGGATCATGAGACGTCTACTGTAGCTAAAGAGGACATTTTCATTGCTTAGTAAATTGAATTATTCCTTAAGGAATGGCCACATAACAACAGTCTGGAAGAATAATTGGGAACGATGGTAGGAATAGTAAGAATAACAACTGAACAACGCTGGTAAAATGCATCACTGTATCCATGTCGCCTCCTCTTCTGCTTATACAGAAATCTTTTCCAACTCTTATTTTTGCCTTTCACAGTTTTTTACGCACAGGTCATTGTAAGTCTCTTTTGGCTTTGCCTAATATTTCTGCGCCTGAATTAACAAAATCTGAACAGGCTTCTTTTGCAGACAGGTGCAATATGTTTGTCGTCTGTTTTTGATGGCTTTGGTAATTTTGAGTCAGACATCTTGAAGAAATGCTGGAGCAAACGATGCCTAATCTATAAAACAAGCATACCAGAATTGGCATCGATTGTTTAGGTGACTGTTGAGTGTTTTCTGAAATCTGGATGAAGGCCTAGATGCCCATTTCAGTAACTTTAGTATGTCTAATTATCTGATCACATCAACTATATTTTAGATATTTTTTTTTTCTCAATCTCCTCTAAAATAAGCTGTATACTTAATAGAAGGATAGAAATGACCTCTTGGGCTGGTCTCCTGAGACAGATGGACAAAAGGGAGTCTCACAATTTCACATTAATATAAGCGCAACAAGTTGGATTTCATGCTAACAGACTTCGGCAATAAACAGGAGATGATTGTGCCATGGCCTCACAAATCGGGTAATTCCACAGGTGGATCTTTTTCTTCTTATTTACGGAATGTGCTGTTTATCCCTGAGGTCATCAGAAAATGTGTATTGTTGGCTTTCCTGGTCCCCAAGCAAGTCTGCTTTTCACGATAAGCGTTGCCACTTGCCCAGTAAGGTTTCCTGTTTAAGGTCACATGGCTGCCCGGATTGAAGTTTCAAGTCCATGCTGATAAAGCTCATCTTCTTGGTTACAAGGCCAGCAGTGCCACAGTTAGCAGATGGCAGTTAAGGTGCTTCTTTGAGGGCTCTCTTGGCAATGGGAACTACTGTATGGAGGATGGCAGGAATCGTCGGGTAGAGGGATCCTTTCATCGGATTGGCTGGCCCGGCGCTGACTCAGCAGTGGAATGGCCAATGGGGGAGGCAGCTTGATGTCTGAGGTCTCCAGGACAAATCCAAATCATATTATGAGATATCATCTCCTGTTGAAGTTGGCTCTGTAGTTATAATATTTCTATTGTATTAAGGATTACTTGTGTTCGGTTCTTTGTATTGTGTTGTAATTACCCCCCCTCTTTTCTTTTTCTTTGACACCCACTGTGCGCCCAGCCTACCTGGAAAGGGGTCTCTCTTTGCCTTTCCCAAGGTGTCTTCCATTTTTTTTCCCTACAAGGGTTTTTTTGGAAGTTTTTTTCTCATCTTCTTAGAGAGTCAAGCCTGGGGGGCTGTCAAGAGGAAGGGCCTGTTAAAGCCCACTGCGACACTCCTTGTGTGATTTTGGGCTACACAAAAATAAATTGTACTGTATTGTATACTTTAAAGAACATGGCAGTGCCCGTTGCGATAAACAGGAGCGAGATGTAGCACTGTGTAGAACACTCACCTTGTCTGGTGCTCTGAAGTTCTGTTTTATTTTTTCAGACACTAAACATGGCCGAGACCTTACAGTGGGGGAAACGAGTATTCGAGCCCCTGCTGAATTTGTACAAAGAAATGAACAGTCTCTCATTTTCATGGCAGTTTCATTTTAATGGAGAGAGACAGAATGCCAACCAAAAATCCAGAAAAATTTTTTTACATAAAAGTTATAAATGAATTTGCATATCATTGAGAGAAATACGTATTGTATCCCCTACACCCACACCGAATTCTGACTCCCACAGATTGGCTGTGTGCGATTACAATCAATCAATCAATCAATCCAATCAATTACAGATCCTCCTGATCTCAACTGTTGATGTGTATAAAGCACACCTGTCCACAAAATCAATTTCTTCCATTCCAACTTCTCCACCACCATGGGCAACACCATAGAGCTGTCAAAGGACGTCAAGGACAAGACTGTAGACCTGCACAAGGCTGGAGTGGGCTACAAGACCATAAGGTGACGAGGACTGGCAAGCTTGTTAGGCAGAATGGCCTGTTCTCCTCAGAATGTTCTAATGGGAGGAAGCAAATGCCCATATTAGCTCACATAAAAGGCCTGTTGGAAGCACATCTTGGGCTGGTACTCACTGACCAAGCACTCGCCGTCCTCACCTGGTAGCCCATGTTGTTCAGCTGGACTTGGCCTGAAGAAGTCCTGACGCCATTTTGTCAGCTCCCTAGCTGCACGCTGAAATGTTGGAGTCTGGAGTAATTACACCTGAGTGACGGTAATAAGCAGGCATTGCCACACGAGTGAGCAGACTGGGAGTTGGGAAGTCGTCCTGTGTAGATACATAAAGTCCAAACATATTGGTGAGAGGTGGTGTCTCTTTACTTTTGCAGTAACCTTCATAAAGAGAGACAAAGAGAACAAACTGAGCAAGAGTTAACCTGACTCAGATCGCTTAAGTATTACTTGATTTTTGGAATTCTTAGGATATGTGAAAAGTATAAAACCAAGTAAACTGCATAGAGCAGATAGGTGTGCTCAAATCTCAAGGGATTACCGATACAAACTCTTAAATGAAAGTATCTGGGAGACTCCTATGAAATGACATCGCAGGGAATTATGGGCCAGTTAGCATAACGTGATGGGTGATGTACTGGAAACGGCTTTTAAAGCAAGAGAGAAGCAGCTGAGCAGCACGGTTTTGTCAGCAGTCAGTCAGAATGGCTTTAAAGGGGTAGGAAATCACATGTCACTGTTGTTTATGATGAAGCTTCGTGACCGCAGAGTTCAAGGTGAAATAGAAAAACGTTGTGACCTGGTGCTGATGAGTGCGGAATTTACAGGGAACATTTTCAGAATGAGTTAAATCTTTAAGGTGCCTTCTACACAGGTTAATGCTTGAGCAGTGTGATGCCCCAGATGCCTGCAGCCTTGGCAGCTTTCATCACCCTGGATATCAGTCTGGGGCCGAGGATGGACTAGGACAGTGAGGACACAAACGAGAAGTTTCTGGTGCAAAAAGCGCAATTAAAACCTTAGCAGTGATCAAAGATGCAGGCCAGTTCTTCAATGCATAAAAAAACAGTACATTTGTAAATGGTTAGGGTAAAAGCAATCATTAAAATATCCAATACTTATGATAAAATCAAGAAGATGAAGCCAATCGTGACTTTGGTTTTAGAGTGTTTCTTTGACCCCTCACTCTATTTCATCACCCTTGCTCACCGTCCTTGTTTGCTCAGTAGAGCTGACACAGCAGTGAGCGCGCGCGGTAAACCTCTACCAGCTCTTCCTTTGGCGTTCATAGGGGCACTGTGAGCCCAGCTCCTTCTTCACACCACCATCGTTGATCGTATGTGGAACGACTGATAGAGCAATTGACCACTCCTGCTCCACTCCAGTGCTCAGCAGGAGCATCGCCACCCCTGGAACGCCAGCAGTCCTCTCACTCTGTTGGGGCCTTCCAACTGCCTTGCATCCTTTGCTGTGTATCGGCTCAGTCCAATACTCTCTCTATACTTCTCCGTCTTTCTGGAGTTTTATTTCCACCCACCCTCTTCAATCTTTATTTCTTGGATTATTTCCCGTTATTCTTCTTTTTTTTTTTTTTTTTTTTGTCCTTAGATACCCTGACCATTCTGGTGCTTTCACTAACAACCCATGGAGCATCAATGGGGAAAGGTAGCACTGCTCACTCTCGGAGATGGCCGAACAATCCTCAGTGAAATACACACCCCGACACACCTAGCCACAAGGAGCTGCCTGTGGTGCTAGTGGTAGCATCGTTAAATGTGCAACGTTACATTTGCAAATAAGACTAAATTAAGTACATTAGAAGAAACCCTAAAGACTGATCTGGATGACACAAAGAATTATGTGACTAATTTAATCTATACTAATAAAAGGCAAAGCCCTCACTGACTGACTCACTCATCACTAATTCTCCAACTTCCCGTGTAGGTAGAAGGCTGAAATTTGGCAGGCTCATTCCTTACAGCTCACTTACAACAATTGGGCAGGTTTCATTTTGAAATTCTACGTGTAATGGTCATAACTGTAACCTACTTATGTACATATATACGGCCATAGCCTGCAGCTCAGTCGCCTTGTGAGGCGGAGTTAAGGCCCTAATTGTCACGCCTTCCACGTAATTGAGTGCCTGCCCATATAAGGCCGTCCGTAAGCAGCAATCCAATAGACACGCTGCCGCTAAATATTCGCGGGTGAAGGACTGTGCTTATGCAAACAAAGATGAGATGGTCAGGGATAGACTGGTGTCTGGCGCAAACTCGGCCAAAGTGCGACAGAAACTTTTAAGTGCCAGGTCTGAGCTAACATTAAATAAAGCCGTGCACATCGCATAGCACAAGCACAGCTGAGAACCTTCGATGCATGTACTCCGAGCGGCTCACGTGAACTGACTGTGAACGCAGTACGCAGACAAAAAGCAAGAGCTCCAAAGAGCGCTGAACAAAAAACGCATTACACAATTGAGAAGGCCGCAAAAGAATATGAAGCGAGTGACGCATACAAGCATATTCATAAGTGCAGCTACTGCGGAAACAAAACACGGTGGAAAAAGTCAATGTCCAGCTAAAGGAAGACAGTGGAAAAAAAACCTGTGCATGCAGTGTGTGATGTTGAGGAAGACGAGCTGTTTATTGATGCAATAAGAAAGGAATCGGTGAATGAAACCTGTTATCTTTACAACGGTTGACAAACACGGAATGTAACTTGAACACAACACATCCTCCAAATACAAACCTGATTGAAAGAAATAATGATAATCAAATCCTTGATGACAGCAACACTCATAACAGTCACAAAACAATTACATTGGCAATCATGTTACGTTATTTTTAAAATGTTTCCTTTTCTTTTTCATAACTTCTTTAACACACTACTTCTCCGCTGTGAGACACGGGTATTTTGCTAGTTTTTAATATAAGATGAAAATATGTTCCAAAGTTGTACTTTTACAGCCTTAGTACTAGAAACAGCACCTTATGGGAAAAACATGGGGGACCCCTCATGAAGAGGGTAGTCACATTATTAGAAAGGGCAGGGGTATAAGGATTAAGGAGCACACGTGTGAGGCCACATCTGGATTATGGGTGTTGGGTTCCTTATAAGAAGAACTAAGAGATGGCATTGGTCAAAGTCTCATGAATGTATACTTTGAGATATCTTGGAAGACTTGCAGAATCAGTAGAGTGTTTTGCTCCAGCTGAATTGTGCCTTTGAGGCCTGTTCTTTTGTCATTTGAGCGCTCTGACCTGATGAAGTCACATATGTTTAAAATGTGTATCAAACTCTCCTCAAGACGTGTCTCGTTTTTACACGGGTTAGCTTAAGCTTGGAGGAGTTTCATTTTGGATACCTGTGTTAACCATGAATAGTAGTCTGGGCAGACTCTTAAAAGAGCTTTTCATAATATATTTTGTAACCCCCTCTGTGCTTGCAGTTTGGAAGACCTGAAGCTTTGTCGCTCTCCGTGTATGCTTCAGTTTTTGACATTGTAGTTCAAGAGCGTGACTGTTCACATATAAACCAGGGTGAGTTTTGATGGAGCTGCTGTATCCAGAACCTCTCTCAGTGTTGTGATTTGATTTGATTTTAGCTGATCCAAATTGTTTTCACTAATTGTTCTAGAATTTCACAAAATATCTACAAAATTTGATGCAGAGTTATAATCCAGATGTCACGCTAACGTTGTTTTAATCTGCAAATATGCTGGTAAGGGCAGAACAAAGTCAAACCTAATTAAGTAGTGATCAGAGTTAACCTCCTTTACAGGTGTCATATCTAAATTTTGATAATTAAGTAATAATTAGATCTAATGTGTGGTTATATCTATGACTCCGCCATTGACAATCTGGCATAACCCTACTGAGTTTAGCAAATAAGTAAATCATTTGCTAAAAATGTCCGTTTCCATAACAATATGTATATTAAAATCCTACCATCAACGCTATATGATCAAAATTTATAAGTAAATCACAATAAAGCCTGCTAAAGTTAGTCAAGAACAGTGAATATGGCCCTGATGGTCTGTAGACTAAGTCTACAATTGTGCTGGAATCTGTCTTAATATCTGAAACACCTCAAAGGAAGTAAAATTGCCTAAATTTTTAGCAGTTGTTTGTCGAACAGAATTTTCCCAAATTCCCAAAGGCCACCTCCTTAAACTCTTTATTTTATGAAGGAATGTGTTACTGTTTGATGCCTAAAATAATGGAATAGTATCAGATTTACTAAGCCAGATTTCCGTGAGAAAAGACAAATCAGGTTTTGTACTTAGTATATGTCATTTCATTTACTTTTTCTTTCGGCTGCTCCAGTTAGGGTTCGCCACAGCAGAACATCTTGTTCCATCTCTTCCTGTCCTCATCATCTTGTACTGTTACTCCCATCACCTGCATGTCCTCTCTCACCACATCCATAAACCTTCTCGTAGGCCTTCCTCTTTTCCTCTTCCCTGGCAGCTCTATCCCTAGTATCCTTCTCCCAGTTTACCCAGCAAATCGCCTCTGCACATGTCCAAACCAACACAATCTCGCCTCTCTGACTTTGTCTCCCAACCGTCCCACCTGAGCTGACCCTCTAATGTCCTCATTTCTAATCCTGTCCATCGTCATCACACCCAATGCAGATCTTAGCATCTTTAACTCTGCCACCTCCAGCTTTGTCTCCTGTGCCACCGTCTCCAGCCCATATACCATAGCTGGTCTCATTACCGTCCTGTAGACCTTCCCTTTCACTCTTGCTGATACCCGTCTGTCACAAATCACTCCTGACACTCTTCACCACCCACTCCACCCTGCCTGCACTCTCTTTTTCACCTCTCTTCCACACTCTGCATTACTGTGTGCTGTTGATCCCAAGTATTTAAACTCATCCACCTTTGCCAGCTATACTCCCTGCATCCTCATCATTCCACTGACCTCCCTCTCATGTATTCTGTCCTGGTGGTCCTACTGACCTTCATTCCTCTCCTCTCATATCTCCACCTCTCCAGGGTCTCCTCAACCTGCTCCCTACTCTCACCACAGATCACAATGTCATCAGCAAACATCACAGTCCACGGGGACTCCTGTCTAATCTCGACTGTCAACCTGTCCATCACTACTGCAAATAAGAAAGGGCTCAGAGCCGATCCCTGATGTAATCCCACAACCATCACTCCTACCTCAGACTTCACCACGGTCACACTTCCCTCGTACATATCCTGTACAACTCTTATGTACTTCTCTGCCACTCCCGACTTCCTCATCCAGTACCATAGCTCCTCTCAGTCACCCTGTCATTTTCTTTCTCAAGGTCCATAAAGACACAATGCAACTCCTTCTGGCCTTCTCTCTACTTCTCCATCAACATCCTCAGAGCAAACATTGCAACTGTGGTGCTCTTTCTTGGCATGAAACCATCCTGCTGCTCACTAATCATCACCTCACTTCTTAACTACTCTTTCCCATAACTTCATGCTGTGGCTCATCAGTTTTATTCCTCTGTAGTTACTGCAGCCCTTAAATGTCGGCCCACCAGTCCACTTCTTCTCCACTCCTTATCATCCTCTCACTTTCCAAGATCCCATTAAACAATCTGGGTAAAAACACTGCCATCTCTCCTAAACATCTCCATGCTTCCGTAGGTATGTCATCTGGACCATTGGCTTTTCCATTCTTCATCCTCTTCATCGCTGTCCTTACTTCCTCCTTGCTAATCCGTTGCACTTCCTGATTCACTATCTCCACATCATCCAACCTTCTCTTCTCTCTCTCTCATTCTCTTCATTCATCAGCCTCTCACAGTTCTCTTTCCATCTTCTCATCACACTCTTCTTCACTTGTTTCCATCTTTATTCTTTATCACCCTAACCTGCTGCTCATCTTTCCCAGCTTGGCCCCTCTCTGTAGCTCACCGGTCCTTTTCTCCCTTCTTGGTGTCCAACCTTTCATACAACTCATCATACGCCTTTTCTTTAGCCTTCGCCACCTCTCTCTTCACCGTGCACCTTATCTCCTTGTATGCTTGTCTACTTTCTGCATCTCTCTGACTATCCCACTTCTTCTTCACCATCCTCTTCCTCTGTATACTGTACTCTGTGTACTTCTCCTTTCCACCACCAGGTTTCCTTTTCCTCCTTCCTCTGTCCAGATGTCACGCCAAGCTCCCTTCTTGCTGTCACCCTTACTACATCTGCTGTAGTTGCCCAACTGTCTGGTGATTCCTTTTTCAACTTCCACCATTTGATCCTTGGCTCTGCCCTCACTCTCTTTATCTTCTTCATCTCCAACATCATCCTACAGACCACAATCCTATGCTACCTAACACTTTCCCCTGCCACCACTTTGCAGTCTTCAATCTCCTTCAGATCGACTCTTCTGCATAGGATGTCATCTACCTGTGTGCATCATTTCATCCAACTTCATAATCATCACTCTGTCTGGAACTCTTTTCACCTCCCAAACACTCTTGGCGTGCTGTTCCTTCAGAATAACTCCTACTCCATTTCTCCTTCTATACACACCATAATAGATCAATTTGAATCCACCACCGGTCCACCTGGCCTTACTCCCCTTCCATTTAGTCTCACAATATATCAACCTTCCTCCTCTCCATCATATCTGCCAACTATCTGCCCTTACCAGTCATACTGCCAACATTCACAGTTCCTACCCTCAGTTCCACTCTCTTTACTTGCCTCCTCTCCTCCTGCCTCCGGACATGTCTCCCCCTCTTCTTCTTCTCATTCTTCTTCTTCCCCAACAGTAACAGTAATTTAAAATAATTAAAAAATTGATAATTTAATTTTCCAAGGCAGCTTCATTTTCAACGGGGTGAATGTTAGGAAGCAGCACTTTGAACTGTAAGGGTGTAATTCACACACACCTTTCACGTTACCAGTTAACGGGTGTTTCTAGGACTACTGTTGTACATACGTTAGGTACGTTAAACTTAATGCAAAATGTCCTCTTCACCTCTGTTAGAGATTTGGACTCGGTGTGTGCCATAATAGTGAGCATGCAATGGCTCGTTGTCATTGAAACTGCATTTTGCATACAACACTGGCATGGCACCGTATATGTACTCCCACCCAATTCACTCGCCCTTCATAACACCCTTGAAAATTGTAAGACCCTTGTCCCACCCCTGTTATTTTCATTTTGACATTTCCAAGGAAGCTTCAATGGCGTTGTTTCACATGCCAACGCACTAAAAAGTACAATAAAAGTGGCAGACATATTACTCGGCACAGAATTAACAGTTGGATGAGCTTTTGTGATTTTTGTGCACAATCGTCTGGCGATCCATCACAAATATTTCAACATATAATCTTAAGAAACTCTGCTCTAGTGCATTGAAGGGATGATGGAGGGTTTGTCCCCCATGGAGTTGACGGTGTGTCAGACAGCAGAAGCAGAAAAGAGCCGATCATGAAAACTACGGTAGCAAAATTCTCAAAATGCTGGTTCTGTACCCTTTTAAAAATTGGCTTTTTTAGTACTTTTTCAGTACCAGTATACCGTGCAGCCCTAGTCTGCGCTCTTTGCCCACCTTGCTCATTTTAATAGGCTGTGCTCTAGAATAGTCTCTCACACAGTTTTCTTCTGCCTGCTTCTCCGCCTTCCACATCTTATACTGCAGACAGTGCACCAGCCTACAGTTACATATTCTTTGTAAAACTTGAAGAAAAAATTTGAGTGCTTCTTCTTCTTCTAGTAGACACATGCAGCCTTTGTGATCACAGATGGCACGACTTGATAGCAGAGACAAAATGGATGGAAATGTAAAGCCCTCTACACCAATGCTGTTTCTGCTGAAGCAGGCAGAACCTTTATATTTAAATGGAAATGGACAAAGATGCAACTGGCGGACAGCTGGTGATCTGGTCAGTTCATTCAAGCCCCGCACGTGCGCCCTGTCGTCTGTAAGCTCCGGCCTAGCAGCACTACTGGTGTACCGCAGTCTCTGTTCTAAATGAGACATCTTTAGCGCTGCTGTGTGTGACAGTCGGATATGCCTGAAGCGTAGTGGTCAATGCCAAGCTGTCACGCTGATATGCTTCTTTATCCCACACTGGACAAGCTGATTTCTGCCAATGAAGCACATTTTTACAAGACCGCCATGCTATGTCAGTTACCATTAGCCCAAGATGTCTAACTTTGGCTGGAAAGAGTTTGTCTTTGAAACCAAAGCCTCAGGCTTCAGTTGACAGGATGCCAGTATAAAAAGAAGCTGGACAAATACTCACATGCGTGTGCCAGGGCCTTAAAAGTTTGACGATTGTTTCATGAATCTCAGACACTGCGGCTTGTTCTGATAATGCCAATACATATATTGGGGACAAAGCGGGCGCTCTGCTGTGCCTAATTTAGGAGTGGCTGCTTACTGCATTTTAATGTGTGGCGTGGTTGGGGGACAGCTGCCGAGAAATGCAGACATTGAGTCGTAGATGAAATCGGCAGTCCGAGAAGAAGCGTTCGTCTGGTGCCGGTTAGACGTGACTTTTATTCTGTAGCTTTGGAGACATCGGACATGCATGAGTCTGACCCAAACGTTCAAGTATTTTTGGCTTCTTTTTGGTGATAAAGGCAGCACCCTGATGTTTTTCAGAAATGTGACATCTCAGTAAGGCATCATTTAGTTTTCAAGAGAAATGTGCAAATCTTGTGAATGTTTCTGTTCTGTCATGTTTAGGACTCAAATTATAAAAGAGTGTTCAAAGGTCCTTTATTTTGGGAGTCTGACGTGCTCTGAGGATTGCAGGTGTTGCTTTTTCTGACTTATGTGGACCCCGTGCCCCTTGACTTGTGTGGCAGCAGTTTTAATGGCTTGTCAACACTCCAGTGCTGGACTCCAACCTCTCACTCTGCTGTGTATTATCTGGTGGGCTTCATCTGTGAACATCCATGAGCAGATTGAAAATGCAGGGAAGAATTACAAGTTCATGGGAATTTTTTAATTGTGGTTGATGAGGAACGGAGCCTACCCAGCAGCACCGGCTGCAAGGCAGGAAATGGCACAGCCCATTATGGGGTGCATTTGGAAATAGCTGTTCAAGTAAGAGATGTTGTATGAGGTTGTGGTAGGAAAGACCTGGAGTAGAATGTGCAGACTGCACATGGAGAGCAACTGGCCCCATGTTTCAAACCCAGGGTGCGGGATCTGTGAAACAGCAATGCTGATCGCTGCTGCCGCCCTACTTCTCCGTGACTGCAATACTTTTATGTGGTTTTAGAGGTGCAAGCTACGTTTACGTGTAAATATAACAAAGATCACAAATAGGTCTGAAGTCCAAACCACGCTCACACCTCGATTACCTGCATGCTTCAAGCAGGTCATGCTAAGTAGTCCCAGCGAGTGAACGTGTTTTGAACGGTGCGGTGGAATAAAGTGATGTAAGAGGAAGAACGTTTCAGTTTTGCTTTATGGCTGCTAGCTTTGAACACTTTGGAGTAGAGAAGAATCGGTTTACGGGTGAGGGACGTTGCAGGGACTCCATTGTGATGAATCTCCGGGGAGGTGCCTGTAGTTTCAGGGACATCACTAACACTTTGATGAGCACACGTCTGCTCTGGTGTCCACTGTTCAAAATACAGGAGACGACACCATAAGGCCTGCACACCTTAGGACTGGTCGAACTGTCGGAGGTTTTGCACGACTCCTTGTGAAATTGTGAACGGCACACATTTGGGGTCCATGATGTCTCCGTTCAGCACCTCCTCATTGCCATTGATTTTTTTAGATGTCTGATGCCAATTCAGTTTTGCTTATCAAAAGGCTTGGGATTTACCTTCTGGCTTCAAAACCCCTTGTGACAGTAAAAAGTACAAACAGAGGCTGAAACCAGAGTGCGCCAATCTGATTTGCCAGCGTTAAGGACTTAACACCAACACCATGGATCCATTAACTAATTGTTTAATGGCAGTCCCCCAGCTGGAGGTCAGATTGGAGGGACATTTTCATTGCCTTTTTACTCTTCAGTCCCAGGTGTGCTCCTCATGTTTCCTTCACTCCAGGGACTCTCGGCTGTGCCATGTGGTGGTCTGTGGCAGAGGCCTGTTTAGGTGACATTGCTTTTGCCGGATTATTTCTTCCTGATTTCATTGAAATTTCCGTCATCTCCAGGTGAGGGTCCAAGTTGTAGTTAACGATGTGTTCTCCGCTTGACGTTCAATGCAGTAGTCCTATACTGTTAACTTTTACTTTACCATGGACATTGCATATAAAATAGTTTTATCTTGAACAGGTCATTAATTTGAAACTGAATGATATGTGGAGGTGGTGTCTGCCTGATTTTCAGTCAGTCGTATTTTGTTTAGCAGAGGAGATGCTGCCCACAGGAATACTAAACCGTAGGTGTGGGAGCCATCGAATATGTGGGACAAGAAAGGCCAAAGTCACAGCTGGCAGCACCATTTTGAACGTGACAGTTTGAGCCCACAGGCCACCAAAAGCATAACAAAAGTGTTAGAACTTAGACATTGCCATTTATTATTCAAAGCAACTTACAAATGGAGTGACATCAAGTCGGGGGGCTGTTTGGAATGAGAGTAGCAGCACGCGTCCCAAACATTGATCACCACAAGTGACAAGCTGTGAAGCCAGCACAATTAACAACATCCCACCAACCAGGAGCTACACATGCAGAAGGTCTGGACCGAGATTTGGTACCACCCAGAGGTGGCATCTCCAGACGCTGTTCATTGGCAGACCTGAAGAAAGGAGTGACATACGGCCGCCAGATTAGATGGGCCACTGCATTTTGGTCCATCTTCAGTGGCTTGATGACACACGTGGGTCCTCCTGCCTGTAGTGAGTTGCAGTAATCCAGACGTGACAAGACCACATCACGGACCAGAAGTTGTGCGGCACAAGCTGTCCGATAAGGTGAATCGTTATGAATGAGAGACAGTTGATATGTGGTCAGAGAAAGATGGCTGCTCATCAGTCACCACCCCAAGATGGCGTACAAATTTGGCAGGTGTTCAGAGATGGGCACTTGAGCAGGCTGGCTGGCATAACAAGAAGCTCCGTCTCCGTGTAGATGTGGGGAAGGTGAGACGGATGACTTTCTGTGATCTTGGAGAATCCTCTTCTGTTTTTCTGTTTCTTTTACACTCCAAGCGTTTTTTGAGTAACATTAAGCTACTGTGCGGTTTGTGAGTTTCCACGTTGAAAGTGTAGCAGTGAGCCTCTGCCAGCCCCTCAGCTGTTGCTGGTGGTATTGATGGCTACTGGCTTGCGAGATCTGCATTTGCAGGCTGGAGACGTTGGCCGAGTTTGTGCTGCTGCTTACTGCGGCGTCTTTTCAGTTGTGCTCTCAGGCCTTTCTTGAAGATGTTAGAGTCATGTAGGCGGATGTTCAGTTCTACGCGCTTATTACCAGTGACGGTCTGGCGCTTCCTGTGGCACAGCCCTGTACATTCAGTGTGCTCCTCAGATACTCCTTGCTATGCCTGGGAGAGTCAAGGTGCTCTTTGGCCTTTTTCAGTACAATGGGAGCCATCGATGCTGATGGGGTTGTGGCTGACTGTGCTCCCCCAGCTCTTTGTAGGTTTGGATGCCCAGCGCCCAGATGCGGACAGAGTTCCAATACGTCACCGTCGAGAGCAGAATGTACTTCTCAAACCGTGTCCTGTTAATCTAGGAGACCCAGAATGATGATAATAATACTAATGTCGGTGAAAGCCGTTAATGACTTTTCTCTTCGGACATATTCTTTGTTTTGAAGGGGCTGCACTTTGGGGATTTCTTTATCGGCAGGAGGAAACTGGGCAAGTGAAGTAAATAACCAAAGGGATTGACGCCAGGCAAAGTACAACTGGAGGCAGTGGCTGAAGGTCTTCCTTGGAACGTTGGCTCCACTTGTGTGCACTTGTGCTAGCTGGCAGTGTGGCCTAGTGACTCAAGTGTCACATCCTAACCTCGTGCTCCCGGTGTTGGCCTTGCGAATCGCCTGTCCTACCTATGCTGGCTACACCTTGTCATATGATACAAACTATTTTGGTGGATTTGTATTGTGTGGTGCTCAATGTGGAGAAGCCACTATATAAAATAGACACGATTCTACACTTTAATGTAATGCTAATGTGCCAGTCAGGTGCCCCTTCCAGGCTTGGTTCCTGGCTTTTGCTCAGTACTGTCAGAACAGGCTTTGGCTTCCCACCAGTCTCTTTCAGAATAAGCAGGTCAGAACGTGAAGACAGAAGGTCCAGGCATTTGCTCATGAGAGCAGCAAAGCTTGGGTTATAAAGATGTCCTCAGCAGCCGCGGTCTTCTCATTGAGCACTGGATGAACTCTTGATGGTCTCGGTTTCCAAGCTCCAAAAGAAGGAGTTGTCTTCTGTGTTTTATGGCATCACTGCAGTGATGATACCATAAAGTTACCAAATTGTGACTTTGGTGATGGCCTGCTACTGCTGTTCAGTCTCAGTGATAATTGCCTGCCGTCAGATGTTCTTCTGCTGTTTATTTTGAGAGTTTCTGATTTTCAACGCCATTTGCCGAGAGTCGCTTGATCATAAAGCACACACCCCGTCCCCTTTTTGTTTTTTTGCCAGTTTTGCTTTGCAGGTGGTGATTTGTGCGCCCATCGGATTGAATTGTCACGTCCAGCGTGCTCGTTTTGCCGCAAGTCTCAGTGAAGCTCAGCAGGCAGTTGTCCTTCTTGGTCCTCTGTGACTATTCTGGGATTGTGGATTTAGATCTGATGGAGCTTCAGTGAAAAGAAAGAGTTGACCTGTACATTAATTCTCTACCTGCTCTGGCTTTGTGGGACCCTCACTGGTTACTGGCGATCTGAAGTGGTCACTTGCTGCTCCACAAAGTGACTTTCAGGTGTTGCTGTGTGCCATAAAAAGACTTGGCTATGCCTTAGACCAGTGACCCACTTGTGCCCTCCGTTAGGAGGAGACTGGCAGCCATCGGATTATGTCATATTCTCAAAAGGGAAAGGTGACGTGAGCCAAGCAGTACCAAACGCCAGGCGAGTGTTGTCATTTATGTGGCTTCCTTATAAATGACACTCTGAGTCACCTGCTCTTGTCGTTTACTGTGCTCAGTTGTGTTTGTTTTATTCAGGGAGTCTTTCGGGATCCCTAATCCTGTTCCGGTTTTTTTCTCGGTGTCCTGCAGCCACATTGACCAGTAGGGACAGCACCTGCCCGCCCAAGCAGACGTCCTAGAAACGGGAGCCGTGTCGTTTAACTTTGGTTCGTATAGTTGTGGCCCTTCTTTACTTTTGATGTGGCTGGTCAGTGGTCAGGCCTGTAATTTCATCTGCTTGAACTGAACGGCCTTCTCCAGGAATGCTTCTGGCTTGAGGTTTTCTTTTCCTCCTGCCCGTCATCAAGTGGCCAGGTCCCAGTTCTTATATTAATACTTGAATTTATACATGCTGGTGTTTTTATTCTATATATTTATTTATATCTATGTATATATATATATATATATAGACTCCTACTGTGTTTGTATATTAAAAGACTTTTGCTTGAAATGTGACAGTACTCTTCACATCCCTGTATTGACTTTAATCAGGCAAATTAAAGATATTCTCATAGAGTTGGTCATTTTGGGACGTTTGGACACATAAACTGGGATTGGGTGTTGTCTTCAGTATTTAATATCACATGCAGCATGAAACAGAAGTAAGCTTTGCAAGCTATTAGCATATGAAGAGTCGCAATTCAAGTCAGAAATAGGAGATATCCAGTAGCGAGGGAAGCAAAGGCGGCAAACCGTCAGTTCTGCATCCGTTTGTGGAATCAAACCGCCTTCTAATTTTTAGTCATTTTTTTAAAAAATCAATGAATTGTAGAAATGGAAAATGCCTGCTAAGCCAATTTTTCCCCGAGTGTAGCGTTTTCGGGTTGATGGATTAAGGAGGGGAGTGTGTGATTAATCCGGATTCTCACTTTATTATTGACCAGCGCATACCCAGCTGCTAGGCTTCATCTTTATTGCAGATGTGCCATCTTAATAATAAGTTGAACCTAATGCTGCGTCTGAGGATCACCTTCTTTTGGAGGAGGTTTGTTGTCCCAAAACTGAAAGAAGCAAATGCTTGCGATTCTCTTGAATTCCCCTCCTTGCTGCCATTTTTAATTCTGTCTTAAAACAGACGTTTCCTTGGCATGTACAGACGGTGATAAACGTGGCTTTACCGACGCTGCCAGGCCTTTATGCAGATAAAATACGTAACCGAGTGTGTACCCCAAAAATGAGATGAGTGCTGTCTCTGGGTACCCAAGTATGAGTGCTGCCTTTGTCATTTCCAAAGCATTTTCAGTAAAATGCGAATACATTCATGTAAGAGTGAAAAGCAAACGATTTGATTTCTGCTTTTGACCAACCCTCAGCATTTTCACATGAAAGTGACTCTTCATGCCCTGATTGTCACCCCAGGCTTTATTTCTATATGGTGCCTTTCAGGAGGCTTAGCTCACATATACAGCTGGAGTTTTTGAGAGTCACGCGGCTGCCAGCAGGAGTATTGAAGATGGCGGCCATTCAACACAGTCGCTTTTCTCTCTCCAGTGAAGATTCACAGACCGCTTGTGTCTGCAGGTGACAAGGGTACACAATCATGAGACATAACAAGTGGCGTTGTGTGTATCTGAATAGAAACAAGCATGCCTGTGTAAAGGCGATATTTGGGGTGTTTCAGTGTCCGGCTAGCTCATAGCTGCTCACCCACCTGGCCACGATAACTAACGCTGCTGCATAAGGAGGACTTCGGTGGAAACGATTCAAAACAGACAGTAACATTTTAGATGATACAGCAAAAAGAATTGAATGCGCTCCCTAAAGTCCGAAAAGCGCTGGTGTGCGCAGATTGGAGGCGTTGTGTGCAAATGGCCTGCTGCAGCGCAACAAGAAAAAGAGGCGAGAACCTGATGGGGGGTCCTGGAAGTCACGAGGGGCTGAATTTCTGTCCTTTCACGGAGACCTTGACTTGACGTGCCCTTCGTGTGTCGACCCTTAAAGCACACGTCAGGCTGGACTTTCCGGTGGTTTTCACTTCTCATTGGCGTAACTCTGGAGTCCAGGGAGCAGCTGCCACACATTGGCCTTGTCTCGCTGTGTCCACATGTCTGTCGTTCAGGCTCTTTAAGTTCCTTTTTACATCTTGCCCTTTCTGACTGTGTTTAGAATTTCTTACAAAGTTACAGTCGATAGTCAGCTTTGTTTGTCATCGCGTGTCCTCCACACCAAAGAGCTGCTTTAAGCACTGACAGTGAAGTAAAAGTCTTAAACGTGTCCATTAATGTCGGGGTGCACTGGGACTCTTCTGCCACGGACAGAAGGAAAATGGACGCAGAAGTTGTAAGAATATGGAAGGAAAGAACAGAGAGGAGTCTCAGGAGGACTGTGAACGACAACGGCTTGTCAATAAGAATCGTTTCTGAATTTGAACGTATTGAGTTTTAGTTCTGGTTTATGCCCTTTGCTCCACTCTGGTGGTTCGTATCTACTGAGCGCATTCCTGTATTGCAAGGTGGCCTTTGCAAGAGGAAATGTTGGCTTCCGTTTGAAATCCGCTGTGGCGCAAGGCATACTGTCTGCCGTTATCTGCAGCTCCACCTTTGCTAGAGGCTGAAAGTTACGACAAAACACGCATATCTGCAAGTAAGAAGGCTGGCATTTTGTTTGGTTGTATGATGATGATGATGATGATGATGGAGGGCAGATGATGAGAATAATGAATCCGATCCATTTGTGTCATGGAGTGAAACCCTCTTTCTTACTCCGTATTTTAAAGTGGGACTGTGAGTGGTAGATAAGGGCAAATCCGTCACTCCTCTGATTAGTAAATATGCTGTTGTAAAGGAGCTCTCCACATCCTGCCTTTATTTAATGTTTCAGAAATGTGAATTCATCAGCAAGTGAACGTCGAGTGACATCAAAAAACACGAATGTGGATGAGGACAGATTTGAAAACCTTCTCAAGCCCTTGATGTTTGGTATAAATTGTTGGGGCTGAAGGCCAACACAAATAATCCTAAAGTATCGATGAGTGAGGGAAGGGGACTTGTTTGGTCCGATGACCCGTCAGCTTGCGTGCCGTCGAGTACACGAAGTGCTGTCTAGAGTTTCAATTTTACATAAAAATCAAGGCTTCAGCTTTTACCGCCTTGACGCAGTGAATGCCTGCTCTGCTTTCTCTTGAGTACTTTGATATTTTCCTGCAGGTGACGACAGTCGACAGATTCCAGGGTCAGCAGAACGACTACATCATCCTCTCGCTGGTTCGAACGAAAGCAGTGGGCCACCTCAGGTAAGCGGGCTCGAAAATCTACATTGTTAACGAACAAGTGAGCGGTCTGAGTATTGAATTTGTCTTCACGGGAAGTAAACGAACCTCGGTGGGTGGGGAGATTAGGAGAGTATGGGGGGCCAGTCTCGTCATCGTGGTCTTCTGGTGCGTCTCTCTCTACATCAGCGGTACTAATACAGTGTCGCCAAGTCGTTGACTTGTATTTCTACCTTCGTAGGCTGTGCGTGCTTCTCGTGATCGGCCGCAGTGCTGCAGAGCTCTTATCGAGTGCAGTGGTGTCGTCCATTCTGTTTTCGCTTTTGTGTTCAAGTGCCTTTCATTTACAAAATAATAAAAAGTAGCCAGTAAAGATGACCTCAAAAGATGAAATGAAGCAGGACCGCTGAAAGAGCGCCGATGCTGGAAATGATGAACCTGAGCCTGCGTTTAAATGGAGAGACCGTCACAAACAGTGACGCCATCCTGGGCCTCTTTAGCCAACTTTTCAAGATTTTGGATTCCTTGACGTGTTTATTCATTCATTCTTTTGTGACCCAAGTTAGTCAATCCTGGCAGCACTGGGCAAGTAGCTGGGCACACATTAGCAGACAGCTGGGCCGATTGAAATCATAATTGCCTGTTCATAGTGCCACTCGGACAGGCTGAGATCTCGGTAATCGGCGTCGGCCTCAGCAGGGTGCGTCTCTGTTACGTGCCGCTTGGCCGCGTTAATGTCTGTCTGTTAGAATGTCAAATGCAAGGCTTTTTAGTACTACAAATGTTTGTGATGAGACATAACAACCGGACAGACAATTATCCTTTGATTACTTACGGTGGATTCCTGTCAGGTGTGCAAATTAACAGCCTTCGTGCCGCCATTGTCCAGCACCTTGATCAGGGAGCAGAATGAGCCGACTGTGAAACACTGAAAAATCGCAAAACAGTTTTTAATTCTGCCGATACACCGATGTGAGGTCTCAAGAAAAAGTTCTTTATTTTGTTTGGATCGTTTTTTAACATCTGTGAAGTCTGCAGTGTGTGATGAACGCTGAGCTTTTTATGTGCAGGGCATCTGAACCAAACATGGCAGTGAAGAAGGGAGCCCAGCCTTGGCTTCTTTCACATGTGTTACTTACTACCAAAGAGCTCACAGACTATTGTAACGAGCTGAGCTTGACAGTCATCTGCCATGTCGTTACTCACGAGAAATCCTGCAAGATCCCAGGTGCGAAGAATTGCGAGCGTAAATCCGCTAACGCGTTAACTCACGTGATTGTCTTGTGTGTGCTGCAAGATCTGACAAAAAACTGTGACTGCGTCGAGACACGCCTCTTATTTTCAAGATTTGTACGATTTTAAAAAGCATTCCTAGTCTGCGCCAGGCATAAGACAAGCGTTGACCCTGGATGGTGGCTGCCAGTCCATCACAGTGGCCCACACACCTTGAGGCTTGCCAGTGATACGTACCTGTGTGTTTTAGCATCTCATTGATTGAATCGGTTCAAGTGTTTCTGCCACCATCGGCACATCCTGTACCGGGCATGTGCAGCGGTCTCCTGAGCGCTCTGCCTTTCTATGAGGGAACCAATGTGAGTGACCCGCTCCCAGGAGGTGGCGAGCCAGAGACCAAGAGCTCTGGGATTCCAAAGGGGCAGCTTTAGTGCTACAAAGCAGCAAGGATGGCAGCCATTGTGCCAGGCCTGAGGAAGCAGAAGTCAGAGAAAAGTTCATTTGGAGCTGGAGGTTGGGTGTCACAAAGATCTGAAGTCCCAAAGCTGGGACACGACAAAGAGACACAGCTTTGTGCTTTTGATGTGGTGAGGCCTGAGCAAAAGCTGGAAGGCAGACGCTGGGGTTAGAATGGCGACACCCTGAGGAGCAGAGCGTGCGGCATGGGGGTCCGAGCGGACGTCTGCTTGTTGGGATAGTAATGTCCACTTCGTAGTTAGCTTCATTGATACAGGGTTTGTACGAGGATTGTGTGTGTGTGTGTATTATATGCACTGCGTGTGTGTGTGTATCCTGTGCAGTGTGTGTGCGTGCATGTGTGTGTGTATTATATGCACTGCGTGTGTGTGTGTATCCTGTGCGGT